>JACDOX010000364.1:77364-124424 GCA_014549065.1 Cardinalis cardinalis
TTAAGAAAGTTGAAAAAAAAAAAAGAGGCTCGTGCCTTTGTAAAGAAACAAAATAAAGTTTGTACTTGGTTTTTTAGAAGCTCCGTCCCGGCGTTGATGTTTGTGGGGACAGGGATGGATCCCACCCTGATGGACACTGGTCCCTCTGGGGCTCGTGGGGAGGGCAGGGAGTGCTGCCTGCACTGGGAACCGTGGCAGGAGGCAAAGGCCGAGGGTGCTGGCCCTGGTGCTGGCCCTGCTGTGGTTCCTGCTCGCAGCCAGGCTGTGTTTAGGCTTAGCCCTGCCAGTGCTGCCCACGCATGCTGGGCACATCGGGGCTCAGCTCAGTGCTGAGGTGCAGCTGGGGGACATCTGGGCTGGTTTTAATGAGGCCACAGAGCTGAGGGCAGCTGGGGTTAGGCTTTGTGTCCCCCTTCCCCAGGGATGGGGTATCCATCTCTCCATGGAGCTGACTCATGACTCGGGGTGGGGGCACCAATCTCTCCATGCTGTTTGGGGGGAAGCACCCCWCTTTTCCCATGGGGCACCTGCCTTTCAGCATCCTCCCGTGGCTGTGGATCCCTCCGGCTGCCCCTCCACTCCATGGCCAGCCATGGTGTCCAGCCAAGGGCTGGCTCCTGCCTGCTCTGAGCCATCACCCCCTGCTCCACACCACTGCCCCYTTCCCACCCCCCATCTCGGGTTCAGGGGCTCCCCTGCTCCCACTCTTGGGGAACTGTTGTTTGCCACCTTCCCTGAGAAAAAGCTGGGTCACAGCCCCCCCAGAATGGCTCCTGCACTGAGGGAGCCCAAGGGTCACTGTGCCATGGCCAGGCTTYGGGGACAGCACTGGGAGGCTGCTCTGTGTGAGCAGGGGTGCCAGGTGCTGGTGACATTGTGCCCTGTGCCACGCTGTGCAGTGACAGTGGGGACACCTGCAGGGTGGCAGGAACGTGGCCTGTTTCCTTTGGGCTCTATGGCATTGCCTGGAGTTGGTGACCTGTGGTGCCCGGAGGGGACATCAAACCAGCCCAGGACGCGGTGCTTGGGGACAGCCACCTCTGGGGACAGTGAGGACCCTGCAGTGTGGTGATGCTCAGCTCTCCGTGTCCGCAAAGCCCAGAAGGAGCTGAGGCAGCCCAAGGAGCCCTGCTACCCCACACGAGCAGAGCTCTGGATGGGGACAGTCCAGAGGAGCCCTGCAGGAATTTATTTCGATGAGGGGGAGAGGCGCCCACCTCTCCTCTCGCTGGGGTGGGGCCGTGACCCCGCACGAGCAGTGCCCCCCCCACGCCCGGAGGTGCCCCGTGCCCTCGCATCCCTGACAGGAGCCATTCCCAGCGCTGTGTCCCCTCTGTGTCCCCATGGCCGGGGCCCCCGGGAGCGGAAGAGCGGCGGCGGCAGCAGCATCTGTGCGGGCAGCTGCCGGCCCTGCCTGCCCTGCCTGCCCTGCCCCGCGCCGCCCGTATAAATAGAGGCAGCGAGCGGCAGGGAGCTCCTGGCAGCCACCATGAAGGGCCTCAACCTGCTCTGCTGCTGCGTGGCCTCGCTGCTGCTCCTCGGCACCGCAGGTACGGCCACACGCCGGGCTGGGGCTCCCGGGGGCTGGGGGTGCCCGAGGGCTGGGGGGGGCTGGCAGGGTTGTGGGGTCCCCGTGGGGCTGGGGGTGCCCTTGGGGCTGTGGGGACTCTGTGGGTGCCTCTGGGGCTTATGGGGTCCCCATGGGGCTGTGGGTGCCCTCGGGACCGTGGCAACCCCACAGGGCTGGCAGGTCCCCGTGGGGTTGGGGGTCCCCACAGAGCTGGGTGTCCCCATGGGGCTGCAGGTGCCTGTGGGGCTGGGGGGTCCCACAGGGCTGTGGGAACCCCAAGGGGCTGTGGGATCCCTGTAGGGCTGCAGGTGCCCGCGGGGCCGTGGGTGTCCGGGGGCTGTAGGTGCCTATGGGGCTGTGGGCGCCTACAGGGGGTGCCTGTGGGGCCGGGGGTGCCTGTTGGCTGGGGCTGCCTGTGGGGCTGTGAGCACCTCTGGGACTCTGGGTGCCTGTAGGGCTGCAGTGCCTGTGGGTCTGTGGGGGTCTGTGGGGGTCCTGTAGGGTTGCAGACAGAATTGTGGGTGCCTGTGGGACTGAGAGAGGCTCTGGGGCGCTCCGTGAGCCCGGCCCCGGAGCAGGACAGGGTGGCGGGGGCACAGCGGTCCGGGCTCCCCAGCAGCTTTKCCGTGGCTGCGAAGCCACCCCTAAACGCACAGGGAAAGGTGTTGGGGGGCTGTGGGCGGGAGGGGATGGCGGGGGGTGCAGACTGGGGTCCCTGTTACAGAGTCACGCTGGGCACAGGGGCCGCGCTGCCGCTGCCATGGCTCGAGGCTGTGCCACCCGTGGCTGCCGTGGTGGCTTGGTTTGGGACTGTGAGGGGRGATGGGGATCTCTGAGGACCCCGGATCCCCCTCCCCGGGCTGCGCCACCCCCGCTCCTCGCCGCGCTGCCCGGCCGGGTGTCCCCGGGGCGGCGCGGCATCGCTGGTACCCTTGCTTGCCCTTGAGTTAATTTGGGCTGGTTCTCCGCCTGGCCGGGCTCCGGCGGCCGCGCAGCCGGGAGCGGGGCTGCTAAGAATGGAAACAGCCGTGTAAGGGGACACTGAGCCCCGGCACCCCCCCGGCCACCGCCGCGGCCCCGCGCGGGCACCGCAGCTGCCGCCTGCCAGCGCCCGGCACCCCCGGCCCCGCCGAGTTTTGGCCTTTTAAGGGCATCTTGGGCCATTCTCGGCAATGAATGGGTTTGGGGGCCGGCGGCACACCCCGACAGAGGTGGGGTGACCTCCATGGGGCTGCGGGTGCAGCGTGTGGAGGGCGGTCGGGGAGCTGTTCTGCGGGCGTGGATGGCGGCTGGTGCCACTCCAAGCAGGGCTGGTGGCCTTGGGGGACACCAGGAGCCATTCAACCCTATTGTCTCCATGGTGGGTGACCACCAGCACACGTCTGGGTTTGGCTGAGGCTGGCATGGCACAGCACTGGGATCCCCCATCCCAGAGGAGGCTCTGGGGCCAGGAGGCACATGGGGGTCTGGCAGCCCCAGGATCAGCTTTGAGGGGTCCTCCAAGTTTATTGAGGGTTTATTGAGGGTCACCTGTTTATTGAGGGTCACGTGTTTCACCCCAGTACTGTAGGTTTCCAAAAAAGCTCCAAGCACTGGCATGCCTCCTGCCCATGCTTCTGCTCCTCAGACAGCAGTGGGATTTGCAGGATGAGTTTTGCTTTTCCTTTGGCACCAAGCTGAACTCTCAGACCCGGCTCCTCTGGGGTGCAGGAAGTGGCTTGGAGGGGATGTTTTTTCCATTTTTGGGACAACTTTTCCAATTCAATCCCTGTTGGTGCCTGTAGGGATCCCACGGGGGCTGTGGGGCTGCAGGTGCCCATGGGAAGAGAAGGGGTGGAAGTGCAGCAGAGATCCAGTGGCTTCATTGGAGCATCACAGCAAGGTGTGGTTCCTTGGGTTTAGTGGCACCTGGGGCTGCCAGGACCCTGCCACCATTCCCAGAGGCTGGCAGTGGGAATTGCCCTGGGCCTGTGCTCTTACAGCCCATGAGGCAGCTCATGGCRCACGTGGCTGGGGCTGGCAGGGTCCAGCACCCACTGTAGGGCTGGGCAGTGGCTCACAGCAAGGGCACTCGCCCAATATTCCATCTGCTCCTGCCCAGGGGAGCACACTCACACCTCAGACTGAGCCCAGCCATCCATTCCAGGCTGGGTGGCCCCTGTGGCCATCAGCAATGGGCTACAGGGTAGTGCCAGACACCTTGCCCTGGGCATCCCTTGGCTCTGCAGCCATYCTGGCTTTGAGTGGAAGGGCAATTCCAGGCTGTGCCATCACCRCCTCTGAGCTGAGGAAGGACTTGGGAAAAGCCCTGGCACAGTGGTGTCCTCCTGCAAGGCCCTGCAGGGCTGGCACAGGCCCCTCCTGGTGACAGCAGGGGGGTCTGTGCCAGCCTCAGCTCCTGGGAGTCCTCGTCCTGCCTCATCCTGGGAGGTGTCACCTCAGGATGAGCTCCATTACCACGTTCTCATGGCATCCTGGGGTGTTCTCCACCTTGGAATGAGCCACTTTAGGGTGGGCTCCACCTCCCAGGCCAGAACATCTCGGGAGCAGGACAGTGACACCTTGTGTGGGCTCAGGGCCCTGGGCACAGCAGCCATGGGGACACCTCRCCCTGACCACCGCAGGCCAATGGCCCCCACAGTAACCAACCTGCCCAGAGGTGGGGACCCCTGTGTCCCAGTGACACCTCTCTGGATTGTCCCACCCTCCAGCACTGCCATTGGGTGTGTGTGAGACAAGGGGCTTGGTGTGCCTCGGGTGTGCTGGGTGCTTGTGSCACCTACATCCCTGTCACACCCCTGGTGCCTCAGCCCAAGGAGACCCTGGTCCCTGTGGGTGCCCCATCTTACTCCCAAGGTGTTGGCTGGGCAAAGCAGGGCCGTGCTGGACAGGTTGGCTCTGCTGTGGCACCCTCTCCATCTGCCATCCTTGTCCCAGTGTGTAGGTGACATCCAGCAGGGCAGGTAGGCCAGGACATCTCACTTGTGCATGGTGCTGGTGGCACAGAGGTACCAGCAGGTCTCTGGGGGTGGCACCAGGCTGGGAGGGCTGTGCCATGCCCAAGGACAACACTCTTGCCATGTCCCACTGTGTCCCACTCACCAAGCTGGTGAAATCCCAGCCTGGCCAGTGGGTCAGGGTGACCAGATTGCTTCTGGAACTGCCTGCTCCYGGAGCTCTGCAGGAATAGCAGCAGCCCGGGGCTGTGCAGGGCTCCACGGAGCTATTTCCAGCTCATGGGGACATTTCCCTCGTCGGTGCCTGCTGGAGGGAGCCCTGAGCTCCTGTGCTGGTGGGGGCTGCAGAGGAGGYTTGGGCAGGCACCCCGAGCCAGGATGGGGCGCTGGCAGTGCCAGCTGGGCACCCTTGGGGTCACACAGCCCTGGGCACACTGCAGAAAAGGGCCCGGAGCTGCGTGGCCCTGTCCCCAGCTGGTGTCCCCAGTGCTGCCCCTCCCAGGGCTGGGCCCCCCCTGCTCAGCATGGCCAGGCAGGGTCTGTCCCCACATTCTCATGGGTTTGGGGATCTTTTGGGACATCAGGCATTAGAATCCAGGCTGGCAAGTCCAAGGGGTGACCGGGTGACCAGGAATGCTTGGGATGACCCAAGGAGGGATGGGGAGCCAGGAAGCCTGGCCTTGAATGGACAGATGTCCCTCAGGGGACATCCCTGGGGTGGGTTGGTGAAGCCTCTCGTGGCTGGAGGCCAGGAACAGTGAAACCTCTTGGACGCCCTTCCTCTGGAAGAAGGAGCTCTTCCAGGCCCAGCCATGCCACAGCAGGTCCCTTGGGTCCCCCAGCCCTCCCCCAGGCTGCGAGGGACACCGCAGGTGGATGTTCCTCGATGCACAGAGTGACATCTGCCTGTGCCAAAATACCTGACGTTTCCTGGCCCTCTGCTCACTGATGGACCCAGATCTCCTCAGCCAGGAGCAGCAGAAGGTGGTTCATCTCCGACCTTCCTCAGCTTTGTGTCTTCTGCAAGTCAGGGTTCAGGGTCCCTTACAGACCTGAAGGGTGGGCAGACGGTGGAAGAAACACCCTGCAGCAGTGATTCCCTGTTTTAATCTCTATCCAGAAAGCTCCAAGCCTGGTTTTAATCCATTTGGTAGTTCCTGGTCATGTTTCTTTACCATATATTAATAAAAATATCATATTGTTCTGTTCAAGCATTTACAGAAATCTAAACACTTCATAACTTTTYTTAACTAAACTTAAAATTTTCTGTACAAATGAGGTCAAGTTAGTTTGACAAAAGTGTTTCCTGGACTKCCCTCTGCACTGAAAACCAGGAATATATTTGCTTTAGGCTGGATTTTTGGGATCATGAARCTTCTGGGATGTGATGATGCGTCTGAGCATCTTGGGTTTTGGGGTGCACAAAGGTCTGGAGAGCCAACCCCATCCTCAGCCCCATCCTTGTGCTTGTGTCCTCTGGGCTGCTTGAACCCTCGTGGGACACCTCCCTCTGCAGGTGTTGGCCCCGAGTGGAGCCGGGGCCGGGCTCGCCCTGCTCTGAGTGCTGGGCTGGAGGCCCTGGGGGATGGCCCTGAGCGAGGGCCATGCCAGGGAAGGGACATCACCCTCAAAAGGGGTCTCACAGGAAAGGTGGGGTCTGCACCAGGTCCAGCTGGAAAATCCAGGAACTCCCTGACAGCTTCTTTGTGTCACCAGTCAGCTTCTGAGGTTTTMAAGGGCTTTGCCAGAATAGAGGCAGGGTTGGGTATTTGGGATACGAGGTSCCGCCATGACCGCCCTGGGAGGACACGGGGAGCACAGGACTTGCAGGAGCCAGYGGATAAAACCCCCAGGGAAGCAGGGATGGGGATCTGGGCAGGGGAAGGGGGCGTGTGAAAAGCCATCCCCTCAGTGCTGCCATCGCCAGCCCCACGCTCACGGCTCCGGTTTCTGCTGGAGGGGGAGAGTGTCCCTCCAGGGCCACCTGTGCCCATCTGTCCCTTCTCACCGTCCTCCTGGAGGACCCGTTTCGCCGTCAGATCGTTGCTGTTCGGTTCGATGCCGTGCAGGAYGGAGGGGACACCGCGATGTTCAGCCGTGCCCCTCCTTCCCGCACAGGCCGTTCTGGGCGCAAACCCGCCACGGCACCCTGTGGCACCCACAGCCGCGCCCTGGGCTCTCCATCCCCGCTGTCACCACCTGAAAAAGCGTCCCCTGGCAGCTCATGAAACTCCCGGCACGAGAAAGGGGTGGCAGGGGCAATTCAAGCCAGCGACTCGCAGGGAGGTCAAGTCCCCGAGGGGAAAAGGGCGAGGTCTCCTCTCCGATGCCGCCCATCTGCTTGGCACAATGCAAGGTGCGAACACGGGGAGCCCCGGTGTCACTTTACACCCGCGGGGGCCCCCAGGTGCGGACGTCACCCCGGGCGGGAGCTGCGCGGGGCTGCTCCTCCCGCTGCCCCGTACAGTTGCCGTGCTGTATTTTTAGCCTCCGGAGGGTGTTAAGCCCGTAACCTTCGGCCCATTTTGCACTCATCGGCCCGCCATGTGCAGGTCAGCACAATTCACCGTGGATYGGGCGACCATGTAGGGGAAACAGGGAGAAGGAGGTGCTGAGGGGACAGGGACTTTCTGTCAGAGCTTGAAGGTCACAGGAAATAAAGCCCGTGAGCAGCRCGGGGCAGGGACATCCCCATCTGAGTGCCTGGGGGAATATTTCCCTTTTTCCTCGAGGGATGGCTCGTGGTGGGCACTGGCGTTGCTGCTGTGCCAGGCCATGGTGGGTGGTGGCCCCTCCGGGTCAGAGGGGGCACAYGGACCCCAGACAAAGCCCTGAGGACTCTCAGGGTCTCCTCTGCCTGGTCCTGCCCTCCTCCTCTGCTTTGACCATCACCCCTCTCCCAGCTCTCCAGGTCACCAGCTATTTTGGGGCCAAACTGAGAATATCCCTGTTCCCATCAGCTGAGGGGACCCTCTAATGACTCAGGCTGGTTCCCAGGCCACCAGGGCCAGGCAGGGCCATGTTGGCCCCAGCCACTCACAGCTTGCAGGTCAAAGGTAGATATTTCCATTCAAGAGGCTCCTGCAGGGTCTCAGGGGTCTTGCAGGAAGGTGACCTGAAGGAGCAGGGTGGAAGGGAGGGGTGTGGGAGCTGCCCACAGCTATCTCCCTCCATCTGGGAGCTGGGCTGGGTGCCTGGAGGCACCTGGGAGCTGCTGCCAGCAGAGGACAGGGAGGTCAGTGAGGCCAGAGCAAGAGTGACCTGYGCATCCCATTTGGGCAGCGTGAGGGGCTGTGGCAGCGGCTGCAGCTCTGCTGTGCCAGGGAACCAAGAGCCACTGGCAATGAGGGCAGGCTGGGGGCAGCCTGTCCTCCCCAGTGCCCGCTGCTGGCATGGCACGAGCCTCCCAGTGTGACCTGATCCCAGCCCACAGCCCCACCAGCCCCAGCGCCATGGAGGTAAAGCCACCCCCAGGGCAAACTGGGCTGAGGGCTCTGGCGCTGGCCCCACACTGACCCCAGCCCAGCTCCTCCTGTGCTCGGCCACCACAGGCCCTGTGGCCAAGCCCAGTGAGCTCCAACTTTGGCAAAGTCCTGCTGGACACAGTCCTGTGGCTCCTGCATGGACATGGAGCAGGAGCCAGAGCACAGGACTRGCCGTGCCCCTCTCCTCCTGCAGCCTGGGTAGAGGTGGCCTTTTTCCTGCTTGGCTTCTGCTTGCCAGCTGGAGTACAAAGGAATTATTTTCCTCTGAAACGCTCCCCTGGCATGAGACGTTTGGGGGGATTATTTAGACTAGCAGCAACTGTTTGTAACRGAGACAGTATAGCCGTGATCTTTTATTTTTGGCACCCGCTGACTGATGTTAAATTGCAGTTGGAGCCTATGGAAAATACGGATGGATTCTCCTGGGCCACAGAACACACTCATTGTGTCCCCAGCAGCAGCACGGCGTGGCACATGCTTTCCTAGTGAAGGGACACTCACAATAAATAGCTCCCCAGCCCCGTGGCCWGGGTTAGGCCCTGCCTGAAGGCAGRACTCCATGCTGGGCAGCCCCTCATGCCGGGAAGCTCCTTCCTCCTCCTCCTCCCCCTCASTTCACCACTCACCTTGGCTGGTGTGATGTTCTCTTGAGGGCTGGGGAAGGACCCTTTTAACCTGCCAAGTGCCCACAGCCCCTCAAAATTTGCCATTTTTACTCCTTTCCCCATCTTTAGGGCAGCTTTGCCACCTTCCTGCAGTGCTTTGGGGTGGGCAGCAGCCAGGGCTGGTGGAGCCATAGAGCCCCTGCCAGCTCTGCTTTGCCCCYACAGACATCTTTGCACCCGACTTCTTGTGACAGGGACAGAAAATTGAGCTGGAGCAGGCTTAGGGAAGAGCTGAAACCTCTTGGTAGCAGCCACAGCTCGTCCCTCAGGGCCCTGGCAGGTGTGGGACTGACTGAGCTGTTCTCATCGTTTAGAGCCGCGCGCCCCCGGCACGGGCCATGAGCACGGCGCTGCCCAGAGCCCCCCGCCCGGCACGGAGCCCCCGCTGCAGGAGAAGGCACACGATGGCAGCCCTGAGGAGGAGCAAGACAGTGGCACTGCCAGTGCCTCCGTGCCTGGTGTCACCGAGGAGGGACATGGAGAGGGGGAGGAAGAGCCGGCGGGCGGCCTGAGGAGGGGCCTGGGGCCAGGGGACAGCCAGACAGAGGAGCAGGGCCAGGAAGAACAGAGCTCAGGGGAGGAATCYGTGGCAGCTCATCGTGGAGGGAACCATGGGCCTGGCACACAAGATGACGTCCATGCCCAGGAGGATGAGGAGCCTGGCACAGAGAAAGGAGGCTCTGAGGAGGAAGGGCAGCCAGAGGAAGAGCAAACAGAGGAGCCAAGAGCAGCATCTGCTCCTGAGGGAGAGGAGGAAAGGGACGAGCAGAGCTCAGAGGAAGATGATGAGCAAGGAGAGTCTGAGGAAGGTGAACACGGGGAGTCTGAGGTAGATGGAGGCAAGGAAGAGTCTGAAGAGGGAGAGTCTGAGGAGGAGAAAGAGTCTGATGAAGATGGTGACAGGCCAGAGAATGAATCTGGARAGAATGACAAGGAAGAAGCTGGTGCTTCCAACAAAAAGAACCACAGCAAACCAGCAGCTGGTGGCACAGGAGAAGCCAGGGATGGCCCTGCCAGCTGCCATCATCCGCCCTGTGGGGATGCAGCAGAAGACCCACCAGCAGCAGTGGAAGACCCACCAATGGTGGAAGATCCACCAGCAAAAGAAGACCCACCGGTAACAGAAGACCCACCAACAGCAGAGGAAGACCCTCCAGCAGCAGCAGACCCCCCTGCAGTGGCAGAAAACCCCCCAGCAGCAGCAGACCCCCCTGCAGACAAGACCCCACTGGCAGGAACAGAGGTCCCCAGCACCACCGAGACCCGGCACAGCCAGATAGGTTGGAGTCTTTTCTTGTGGGTGTGCTGTAGCAGCAGGAGTGACCTCCCATCAACCCGGCGGAGCTGAGCTTGGCACATTAAACCTGACCTAGTGCATGGCCCTCTCCTAACGCTTCTGCTTCCCTGCCTGCCCTAACAGCGCCCGGCGTGGGCAGCGAGGCCGCAGCAGGATGCCCATCACACGGGCACTCATCACACTGGTGCCAGCACTGACTGATGCTCCCCCCTCTCCACTCCAAGTCCATGATTTCTCCTCAGGGATGTGGACATGGATAAAATGTTTAACCTCCAGGCCCCTTTCAGCACTCGCAGATCTCTTAAAGACTCTTTATCCACCATCTGCAGAGTCCTCCGGGCCCGCGGCTTGTGCAGGGGCAGGATGCTCCTGGGATGGTGGGGCTCCCAGGATTGTGGGGCTCCTCTCCACCAGGTCTTGGCTTGTAGGGAAGGTGTGAAGGACTAATCCAGGCCAATGAGCTCCTGAGGCACCAGCCCTGTTCAATTAGTGAAAGGCTAACTAGGGGAAAGGGACACCCCCCACCACGATTTCCTAGAATTATTTGTAGACTTTGGCCCACAGGTTGGGCAGTGACCTTTGGACCCAGATTAGTATTTTTGTTGTTTTCATCTGTAATGTCCCAGCTCAAAAAGCCTCCCATTTTACCCAAAAAACAAACCCAGTTTGGTCTCTGTGTCTTCACTTGGCAAGTCAAAAGGTCTTCCTCAGCCCAACACTCAGTAGATGCTCAACACAGTCTCAGGGCTTAGTGGTGCCCTGCTTGATCCTGCTGTCCCCAAACCACTCCTAAAGTCCAACCCAGCTTCCCATATCAAAAAGCTCTTGGAAACTCCTGGTGTGCCAGCACCTCCATGGCAAGGACACCCCAGTCTCCCTGTTTTGGGGACAGTGGGGCTCCTTCCCCAGTGGAGGCAGCTGCCTCATGCTCCCCACGCCTGGCACGGAGC
Organism: Cardinalis cardinalis; assembly: GCA_014549065.1. Lineage (NCBI taxonomy): Eukaryota > Metazoa > Chordata > Aves > Passeriformes > Cardinalidae > Cardinalis > Cardinalis cardinalis. Next base: position 88,289 of record JACDOX010000364.1, read on the forward strand.
CATGAGGGACAGGGCGCTGTGCAGAGGGCAGGGGAACAGGGGRACAGAGGCGGCAGAACTGGGAGAGAACAGCCCCACTGGCAAAGGCAGGGCAGCCAGGATGGGCCAGGCTGGCCTGTCCCCCGAGAGCCAGAGGCAGCCCCAGCCTGGGACCCCACGTCTCCAGCTGACCCTGCAGGTTTCTGGGGGAGTGGGCAGCACCCAGCCCGCAGCCGGGGCCCAGCCCGCGGAGCCGCAGCTGCCRGGGGAAGCACCAGGGCCCCGCTGGGCGGCAGCTGCCGCGTGTGCTCGCGCTACATCCCAGCCCCGGGAGCCCCTTCCAGTCACATCCTTTGCATTCCCCACGAGCAGGCAGCCCCTCCTCGGAGCCAAGCAGGTGCCCATGACGCTTCCCCCAGCAGGCACAGCCCTGGCAGCCTCCAGGAGCCTGTGCTAGAGGGAAAGCACGTGGCATGCCAAGGGTGGCGGCGGCTGCCGTGGGCATGGCGTGCCCGCAGGCTCGGGGCGTGTGTGCTCCCCGTGCCCTCTCCCTGGCAGTCGCTTGTGTGAGCTCCTGCGTGGGTTCYCCCCTCCAGCAGTAACAGGTCTCCTCATTTTCTCCTCCAGAAGAGGTTGAAGATGCCAGCGAGCCGACCAAGCGCGACCGGTCCCACTTGGAGAACACCCTGAAGCTCAATGAGGAGAAACCTGCCGATGATGTCTCAGGTGAGGAGGCCACRCATGCCCTGCACCAAGACCATGGACAGGACTTTCCTTCTCTTGTGTTTTGATTTTAACCTTGCTTCTTGCAGGTGTAGTAGTGCCAGATCTTCAATAAGAGCCCTTTGGCTGCTCTTGGGTTAACATGTTTTAGGTATTTTAAGGACATCACTGAGGGCGTACAAGAATTAGGAGGGTATAGAGGCTGGAAGATGCAGACAGTGAATCAGGCACATCCCTGCTCAAAGAAACCTGGAGCAACCTGTGACAAAGGGTTGGGATTTTTATTCCAATTGTATATTGGGTTTTGCTTCTCTAAGGTCTGCTTCTGCTGGCCCCGCTGGCAGTTTGGGCTGGAAAGGCAGTGATAAGAGATACTGTGGAGAAAGCTCCTCCTCTTTTCTAACAAGCAGCTCAGGGGCCATGCCAGGGGGCCCTGGCACCATGCTGGAGGGCTTTTTGGGATCATGGGTGTTGAGAGCTAAACAGCACTTAGGAAGGGTGCTCCTCCCATCATCTGCTGGGAGCAGATGGGGACAGTGCCCAGTGGGAAACATTAGCAGGGGAGAAGCATCAAAATCCTGGAACAGTTTGGGTTGGGAGAGATGGTGAAGACCATCTCATCCCACCCCTYTGCCATGAGCAGGATGTTTTCCAYAGACCAGGTTGCTCCAAGTCCTGTCCAACCCAGCCTTGGACACTTCCAGGGATTCAGGRGCAGCCACAACTCCTCTGGGAAAAATGTGGCTGGGMTCACTTTGGCCAATATTTCAGCTGTAAGCCAAGTCCCTTGATCCATGGCTGGGCCACCCTCAGGACTGCAGGGAATGGCCCCAGGAGGGTCTCACCCAGCCTGGTGGGGCTTGCCTCTCACCTGCCCACCTGCTTTGCCCCCCAGGAGTATTGCAGCGGCTGAGGAAGATCTACCACTCCTCCATCAAGCCCCTGGAACACTCCTACAGATACAACGAGCTGAGGCAGCACGAGATCACAGGTAATGCCGCGGGCACTGGGGTCTCCAGCACCAGCAGGTCCTTGGGATGCAGATAACAGCACAGAGAGCAGATTATGGGCAGCCTTGGATAGCGTGTCCTCCTTTGCAGCTTCCCAGGGAGTCCAGGGCTTAGAGGCCATGCCCTAGTGAACCCAGCAGCAGGAATCCCTGCCTCCRCCTCAGCCCATCTGCTGTCAGGGCCATCTGTGTGGGCTGAGCACTGAGCCCTGCCTGCCTCGGGTCTCCCACCTGCTCAGCATCAATGCCCTGTACCCCTGCCAAGCAGAGATCATGGCCCAATGAAACAGGCTTGGCAAGGAAGCTCAGGAGCTCTCAAGGCTGGGGATGAGCTTCCTGGGGGTGGCAGGAGCTGGCATCCTTCCTGCTGGGTACAGGACACAGCCATGTGGGAAGGGTGTTCCTCAAGCTCCACAGCCTTCACTCGTCCTGAGAGTTGGAGTTTCCAGCCCTTGGCAATCTCAGACACATTGGATGGGGTGAGCAAGTCCCTGTGGCCCCTGGCAGGGTGTGGGCTGAGCCGGGTCACACATGTGTCCTTCCAGAAGAGGAAAGTACAGCCCTGTCCCAAGATGCTCACAAGATACAGGAAGTTCTTGTGACCCAAGAAACACAAGCAGCCTMATTTTCCAAGCACAGATGGCTCAAACCCAAGTCTGACTCCCTTGTTCACTGCAGTAATTCTCCTCTGAGTATCTATTCAAGCACAGGAGCCAGGGCCAGATGTCTCCTGAGTATCCAGGAGCTGCTGGAGTCTCTGCTGTCAATRGCCCAGAACTTCATGCCCATGTCACCCTCCTGCCAAGGCCCTGAAGTTGTCCTCCTTGTCCTGCAGCTCTGCCTGCCTCCCCAGKTGTCCAGGCCCACCCTCCTGGAGCCATGCCCTCCCTTCTGCTGAGGCAGGACTGGGATGCACCCTCTTCACAGGTCTTTCTTTTACAGCTGGCCTTGCTCCACCAGCACACAGGYCCCACACTCAGCTGGGGCACATCCCTGTAGAGCAGAACTCTGGCTTTCCAGGCATCTCTCCTGCTTTCCAGGCATCCCTCCTGCAACTCCTAAGTCTGGGTCAAACATTCTCTAAGCAGGCTTGGACATCTCCCTACCCAGCCAGGCCATCTCCAGTGTACAGCCRGTGGGGAGCACAGGGAAGTTACCCTGTGGGAGGGTAATTGAGCATCACAACATGTCCTGATTGTCCCCCCATGTCTGCTGGCCTGTCCCCTGGCAACACCCCAACTTCCTCTCCAAGCTGCTCTGGTCTGTGGTGTTTTCTGTCAATTCAACCTGGGCCACAGTTCAGGAGGATGTTTGGGGTTACAGGGGCAGCTGGTGGGCTCTAACTCCCCTTTGTTGTTCACAGCCAGAGGATGCAGCCCCCAGCCGCAGTTTCCAGCCCTCAGGACATCCCACCCTACCCTTAATCCATCCCATGCTCAAGCAGCCACCTCTCTGCTCCCTTTTTGGGAGGAAACAAGCGTTTAAATGTTCCCCAGGCTCCTGCTGGCTTTCTCAGCTCCTGAGGAAACAAYCATTGACCCTGGTGTTTTCCCTGCTTCTCTCTGACCCAGCTCCTGAGCAGGACTCACCTCAGACAGCAGGTCCTGGTGTTCCTCCTGGCTCCCCTCARCCCTCCATGGTCTGTCCCTCCTCACTGTGAGGAACAGCCACCCCTCAGGCTGACAGTCCCCAGGTCAGGTCCCAGCACACCCTGCTGTGTCCTACAGGGCACCCTCATGGTGCTGTGACCCTGGAGCTGGTGACCCACAGTCCCCTCCTGGCCCCCAGGGCAGGGCACAGGGATGCTGCACTGCCTCCAGTCCTTGTCTCAGCTGTGAGACACCCTGGCCATGCTCCCCTCCAAAAAATTTGTACGGACACCAAACTTCTTGAATGATCTCTGACAGCCCAGCCATACCCTGGCACGCACAACCCTCTCTGGAAACCTCCAGCTCAGCAKTTTGCCTTTCATACCCACAGATCCAGCTTTCCCCAGCCCTCATTAGCAGTGTAATCAGAGAAACCTGCACATTAGTTACAGGSTTGGCCCAGGGAACTCTCTTGACCTTGGAGGGCAGGTGAGGACACAGTGGAGCTCAGGGAGCCTTCTCAACACTTCCCCTGCACAGTGCCCGTGTCCTGAGCAGGTTCATTCCATCGGTGCTGTCCCTGCAGGCTGGGAGGTGCTCCCAGCTCCCCCCTGCGCCCCCTCTCCGTGGTGRGGGGAGGCTGGAGGGCACAGAGCTGCCGGCTCAGCTGGCTGGGAGGAGCAGGACAGCTGGGGGAGCTTTGGGGCAGGCCTGTCATGGAATATGTGTGACCTTTGGAGGTGTAAACCAATATAGAGGGGTGCCGTGGCAAGCACCCTGGCCCCTCCATTAYGTGGCAGCCTTCCATTTTGTCTCCCTTCCCACCAGCTCCTCTCACTGCAGTGTAATCCAAAGAGCTCCTCTGCTCCCCACAACATGTGAAAACTCCCATGGAGTCCTGTGGGAGCTGTGGCTGTCACCATCAATTCTGACTTGTCAGGGTGCATCTCAGAAAGCTCCCACACACCCTCTGCTTCAGCCTGGCAGATGCCATTTCCTTCTCCCTGCCTGCCACCCTCCCGCCTCTCTGCTCTGCCATCCCACGTGGATGCAGACATGCTCTGGCTGGGTCCAACTCTGGGCTTGGAGGGACTATCCCTAGCTGAGGGTGAGGGATTCTCCCAGTCCAGCCATGGAAAGCTTGCTGTGAGGTCACACCAGGTTGTGGTGCATGCTGGTGACCCTAATTACTGATGTATRCTAATTAGCAAGTGTGTCTGTGTAGGGAATGACCTCCCAGATGCCATCACCAGCCGCAGGGGCTGGGTCCAGGTGACCCTGTCACTGGGGTTGTCAGGACACTTGCTGGGTTGGTGGCTGTCTAACCCTGGCTTGTTGGGCTCTGTGTGCTCGGTGGGTGATGCCAGGGAGGGCAACAACCCCTCAGAGCAGGAGCTGGGATGCAGAGCACCCCGAGCCACATCCCCGCCCCGCAGGGCAGACAGGGGTTCAGTGCTTGTCCTGGGAGCTGCAGGCTGCTCCCAGGCTGTAACTCCTCGTCTCTTGCTGGGAATGTGGCCATCGGTTCCCTCCTTGTCCTGGACCACTCCTGGGCTGTCGCATCCCTCCTCGGACTCACGGTTCCTTTTCTCTCTCCCCGTGTCCCTCGCTAACAGCTTACCCCGGACGCACCCTGGGCTCCTCGGCCACAGGTTGGTATCGCCGCCTGCTCCCTGCATGCTGCCGGCACTGCCTGCGCTCTGCGCTGCCCCCCGGCTTCCCCGGGCTCCTGGGGAATGCCCAGGCACCGAGCACGGCACTGCTCCGCTCTGCGCTGCCCTCCGGCTTCCCCGGGCTCCCGGGGAGTGCCCAGGCACCGAACAGGGCACTGCTCCGCTCTGCGCTGCCCTCCGGCTTCCCCGGGCTCCTGGGGAATGCCCAGGCACCGAGCACGGCACTGCCTGCGCTCTGCGCTGCCCTCCGGCTTCCCCGGGCTCCCGGGGCAATGCAGCCGCGCTGCCCAGGCACTGAGCAGGGCCGTACCCGCCATCCCCACCGGGACAGTGTCCCCAGCCCCTCCAGAGCCTGCACTTTTCCCAGCCTGACTCTGTGTGCCCCGACAGCGCCCTTCCCTCCAATCCTCACCTCGCCCAGGCTCAGACACTTTTCCCTCTTGGTTTAAGACCGAGAGGCACAATATTCCTCTGGCCAGGGCTCAAAGGTGTTTCTGGTAGTCCTATGAGAGGGAGATGGGGGCTCAGTCTGGAGAAAGGGAGGCTCGGGGGGACCTTCTCACTCTCAACTCCCTGACAGGAAGGTGGAGCCAGGTAGGGGCTGGGCCCGCTCCCAGGGAACAAGGGACATGACAAGAAGAAATAGCCTCAAATTTCACCTGAGGAAGCTTGGAAATATTGAGAAAATTTCTTCAGAGAAAGGGCTGTAGGCCCTGGCACAGCTGCTCAGGGCAGTGGGGGAGTCCCTAATCCTGGGGGGATTTAAAAGCCCTTTGGATATGGCACTTGGGGACRTGAGTTAATGGTGGCCTTGGCAGTGCTGCGGGAACATTTAGAATTGGTCATCTTAGAAGGTTTTTCCAACCTAAAGTATTCCATGATTGTATGTGTTGGACCTTTAGGTTGATCTCTCACCCACGGCACGAACTGGAGGAGCCCAGATGATAGCTCGTCCTATAGAGGGGATCTCCTCCCACCCTTCACCCTCCTACGTGAGAAACTTTCCTGAATGTCCACCCCTGATCCCACAGCAGCTGTCCCAGTAACACGGGCTGGCCCCTGCCCAGCAGCCTCAGCCCCCTCTGAAGCCCGAGCTGGCTCCTCTCCCTGCCTATCCTGCTCAGGGTGTGCTGCCAGGTCCCYCAGGAGGATCAGGAGATGGGAGACAGTCCAGGAAATGCCAGCCAACACCCAGCCCTTCCCCTGGGCCTGGTGCTCAGCCACGGGAACAATGTTCCYGCAGGGAAATCCCATCCTGTGTCCCTGCTGTCCTGCCCCACGGCCACGCTGCCACGCTCTGCCAAGCCAGGCTGCTTTGGGCACGGCCCCACCGAGCCCTGCYGGTGCCTGGAGAGCCCCTGGCTCCCTGCAGTGCCAGTGTGCCAGCGGTGCAGAGGGCTGGGGCTATTTATAGCATATTCCGATAGCTGCCTTATCTCATCTCGGGCTCAGGCGCTCGCACACGTGCTGCCAGGGTGGGCACAGCCTGGGGGGCACACGGGGGAGGCACAGGCTGCCTCAGCCACGTGGGCTGGTCCCTCTGGCTGTGGGCACACGTGTTGTCAGGGTTCTCATGGATTTGGAAGCTTTGGGAGCAAGGGGTGCCCTCCAAGGGTTGCTGGATCCATGCCATGGGTACATGGCTGGTGGTGTTTGTGGCACACGGGCGGGACAGAAGTGTGRGTGATGCTGGGAGTGTCCCCAGGTGTTCCAGCCTTCCTGGGTGGCTTGAGGACAAAGAAGACCTTGGTGCCCGTGGCTCAGTTGGAACCACGAGAGGAAGGAGGTTTTGCTAGGYCCTCTGCTTTGCTCAGCATCCTCAGGACAGACTTGCACTTGGGGGAGAGGCCACACCAGGCACATCTGCTGGGCTTGAGGACAAGGGGAGACAAGGCCCTGCCCAGGATTAATCATTGAACTATGGAATGATTTGGGTTGGAAAGGACTTTAAAGCCCAYSCAGTTCCACCCTCTGCCATGGACAGRGACACCTTCCACTAATACCAGGCTGCTCCAAGACCCATCCAATTTGGCCTTGGGCACTTCCAGGGATGGGGAGCCACAGCTTCTCAGGGCACCCTGAGCCAGGGCCTCCCCACCCTCAMAGGGAAGAATTTCCACAGCTTCTCTGGGCACCCTGAACCAGGGCCTCCCCACCCTCACAGGGAAGAATTTCTTCCTAAATCCCATCTAACCCTGTCCTTTCTCACTGTGAGGCAATTTCCCTGTGCCTTGTCACCCCAGAACCTCATCCAAAGTCTCTCYCCAGCTCTCTTGGATCTCCTTTAGTCACTGGAAGGTGCTCTAAGCTCTCCCCAGAGCTGTCTCTTCTCCACYCCAGAGCAGCAGTGCTTCCAACCAAGGGCAGCCTGGCACTGCCACATGGCAAAACCTCCCAGAAAGCCACTGCTCTAGGAAAGAAAACTACTTGGACAGCCGAACTGGTCCTATGCYCAGAGCTGAGCAGCCCAAGCAGACCCAGGCTCTGCGGAGGGATGAGCTTGAGGCTCGTCTGAGCTTGAGCTGAGAGCGAGCAGCCACAGGGTGGCTGGAGAGAGCCGCTGTGATGGAGCTGCCGCCATCCCCGCCCGGCCGGCAGCGAGCCCCGGCTCCTTCCCGCTGTCCGGGCCGTCAGGCTGACCCGAACTGCTGCTGACAGACACGGGGACAGAGCAGGGACAGATGCCAGGCCAGCACCCTCCCGGGTGGGAGATGCTCCCTCTCTCCCAGGGAATCCATACCCGGCCTCGCATCCTTGCAGCTCCTGCACTTCCCACAGAGTTGCAGCGCCTGGCACTGCCCACACAGCCCGCGGGGGCACAGAGCTGCTCGAGGGGCTGTGGGTGACCAGCCGGGGGGGCTGCCCACGACGCTGCCCACCTTGGCTCCGTGCAGCAAAGCCGGAGCTCACAGGTGCCCACATTCACACAGTCACACCTGGCCAGGGCTGTGTTATGAAAGAGCACACAGGGACCCACCCCAAACCTCTGGCACAACATCACAGGGATAATGGTAATAATAACAACCATCCTAACCTAATTAAAGCTGGCAAGAGAGCAGAGCAGCGGCGACAGAGCGGCAGAGGAATGATTAATAATGAGAGGCCAAGGTTTCAACACTTGTTTTGGTCCCATGTGAGAAGACAAAGCTGGATTCCTGCAGCTGCCAGGCAGGGAGTAGGGTGCAGGAAGAGCCATACATCCCCTGCTTCAAAGCAGAGGTACTGCTTTGTGAACAAGGCCTGAGCTGTATGGATGCAGCTGTGCCTCATGGAGGGATGTCCCCAGCCCATTCCCTTCCCCAGAGGTGACACAGTGAGCCTGTGATGGGCAGGTACAGCAGGAGCAGGTTGGAATGCTCTCCCAGAGCCTGCTCCCATGGCCAGATGGGTTCAGTGTGAAGCTGCCATGCAGTGCCCTCCAGCACCCTCGGGGCAGGAGCTCAGCACCATGGGGGCTTTGTGGTTTCCCCCACCTTGGAGATGGATCCCTGGCCTGCTGGAACGCTGCTGGCTCCTGCATAGGTGGCAGCCATGGAGCACCAGGGGCTCTCAGCTGCCTCATGGAAAATAGTTCTGCCTTAGGCATGGGGATGAAGAGAAGGTGCTGAGGGCAGCACAGCTTGCTCTGGGCATCTCCTTGCCTTGGGCCATGGGAGAAGGCTCTGCTCCAGCTGAGATAGCAGCTCCCAGCTCCTCTGGTGTCATCCATCCCCTGGCTGAACTCCTGCTAGCAACAACAGGATGGACCYTGTCCCACCCTGAGCATAGGATGGGGTTGGTTTTCACCAATGGGAACTCACCCAGTGTTACTTCCAYTCTTGTCCTGTTTATTCTTGTCCTGCTTCACACTCACAGGCTCCTGGGTGTCCTGGGCACAGCTTGAGGGCTGGCACAGGCCCTGGGCTCCTCTGGCTCCACCGGCTGCCTGCCTGGGCTCCTGGGGGCTGGGGGGTCGAGCAGTGTGGGCACAAGCTGATTGCATGAGTCCTGTTTGAGCAGGGATTGCTCCTGGGGGCGCTGGCTGCGTGTGTCCAGGGACCTCTGTGCTCCTGGACTGATGGCATGGCACGGGGACAGGTCACCATCCTCATGGAGAAAACCGTGTGACTTGAAGAATGCAGGATGGGGACTATAGTTCACTCTCCCCTTGCCTTTCCCCAAGCCCAAAGCGGGGCTGTTTGACCTCCCCACACCCAGCTGGAGCCTCACGCCCAGCTCACACGCAGGCAGTGACCTCCTGCTCTGCCGGAGGGTCGGGAGGCACGGCCCGGGGGTAGGTCCCTGCGAGGGCATGGTGGAAAGGCTTGCAGGCAGCTGGCTCGAGCCTCGCACCGCGCTTCCCAAGCTCTGCGCCGCTGCTCCGGAACCCCGGCAGCTCCCTGCGCACGGGGCCCGGCACGGCCCCTCCTGGCATGGCCCGTGCTTTGCGGCGGCTGCCTTCAAACAACACCCCCAGCCCGCAGCCAGCCCCAGACTCACCCGGCTAAACCAGAAACAAACCGAGACAAGGCTTAAAAGACCCTCCGTAGTCTAAGAAGGGCTAAAGCTCGGAGGTGGCGAGGCAGCGAGGCGGGCTCTGCCGCAGAGCACGGGCTCGTCCCGCTCCCGCAGCCGGCGGGGCTGCCTTGGCTGGCGAATGGCTGGTGGCCCAAGGGCGGCTGATTCCCCGGCAGCAGCACCGCGCCGCTCACATGGGATGCTCGTTACAGCCGCGAGTTAATCGCACGGCGGCGACGGCTATTGTTCCTTCACTTCCTCTTGTTATTTCCCCTCTCCGCAGATGGGGAGATCACTTCCAAGCCCATGGTGCTATTCCTGGGACCGTGGAGCGTCGGCAAATCGTCCATGATAAACTACCTCCTGGGGCTGGACAACACTCCCTACCAGCTCTACACAGGTACCACACTCACTGCTTTGCCAAGGGGGTGCTGATACCTGCATTTCCACATCCCTGCAGTCAGCAATTCCCAGCCGTGTGTCTTCAATCCCTCCTTACAGCTGGGAGGTTGGGATCTGCTCTGTGACACCTGGCTGTGGTGCCGTGTGGAGGGAGAGGTTCCCCATCACAGCCTGTCCGCCCTTCCAAGGGTGGAGGAGAGCATCTCTCCCACAACATCCTCATCCTGCAGCACAGGGCTCACAGCTTCAATGCCAAACCCGTGAGCAGCAGTCATGWCAAAAGGGCAGCTCACCTTTCTCTTCTCCCCATCCCTCCTCACGTGCAGCCAGCTCATTCAACCTTCCAGGAGAAATGCCATTCCCCTTCCTTCCTCCCTGCTCCCATGGATGTCATCTCACAGCTAAGGGCAAATGTCCATGGCCAGATCAGTGCTGTGGCAATGAGGGCTCCCAGGAGATAGTTCTCCATGACACCTTGTGCAGTCAGGCCACTTCCAGAGAAACCAGTCCACCACAGAAAACAACCCCATGACATCTTCCCAAGAAGATGGGAGGAAAYTCTTGGGCAGGAATTTCACGCTGTTTGCCTTGCCCCTTAATCTCTTGAGAAGCACACAATGCTCTCAATGCTCCCAGTCTCAGGCCAGCCCTGTTGTGTCCATAGCCTGGCTGGATTTCATGCCTCTGCTGCTCCTCTCGTTGCTGCACAGGGGCAGAACCCACCACCTCTGAGTTCACTGTCATCATGCACGGCCCCAAGCTGAAGACCATCGAGGGCATCGTGATGGCTGCTGACAGTGCCCGCTCCTTCTCACCCCTGGAGAAGTTTGGGCAGAACTTCTTGGAGAAGCTGATTGGCATTGAGGTCCCCCACAAACTGCTGGAGCGAGTCACCTTYGTGGACACGCCAGGCATCATTGAAAACCGCAAGCAGCAAGAAAGAGGTAGGGGTTCACWGGGTTCATTTAAGGGACCCCAGAAAAGATGCTTTGATGATCTGAGGTGACAAAGGTGGCTGAAGCACAAKGGAGTCCTGACACAGCACAGGCTGCCTAGGACAGTGGTGGAGCCACCATCCCTTGGGCGGGGTTTAAAAGATGTGTGGATGTGGCACTTGGAGACATGGTTTACTGGTGGCCAYGGCAGTGCTGGGGGAATGGTTGGACTCAATGATCTTAGAGGACTTTCCCAACCACAATGATTCTCTAATCCTRTGATTCAGTATCTGCTCACAGGAACATCAGGAACCCGTGGTCAGCAGCAGAGAGGAGGAGGGTCTGGAGATAAGGGTGAGAGAGACAGGCAGTCACAGGCTCAGACACTCATGGATGGCTTTTTGTGCTAAGAAGCTGCAAAGTGTTTTTAGCATGTGAGAAAGAGGTTCTAGGCTACAGGGGAAGTCTGCTGGGCCTCACAACCCATGCAACCCCAATGGGAATTGAGGCACAGCAGGCTCACAGTTTATCAATCCCTTGATGAAGGGACTCATCCTGCATTGGATTTCCCTGTTTCCTTTCCTCAAGGTTACCCATTCAACGACGTGTGCCAGTGGTTCATCGACAGAGCCGATCTCATCTTTGTTGTCTTTGACCCCACAAAGCTGGATGTGGGCTTGGAGCTGGAGATGCTGTTTCGTCAGCTGAAGGGCCGCGAGTCTCAGATCCGAATCATCCTGAACAAAGCTGACAGCCTGGCTACCCAGGAGCTGATGAGAGTCTACGGTGCCTTGTTCTGGAGCCTGGCTCCTCTCATCAACGTCACAGAGCCGCCCAGGGTGTACGTTAGCTCCTTCTGGCCCCATGACTACAATCCAGAAACCCACAGAGACCTGTTCCTCAAAGAAGAGATATCGCTCCTGGAAGATCTCAACCAGGTGATCGAGAACAGGATGGAAAACAAGATTGCCTTCATCCGCCAGCACGCCATCCGGGTGCGCATCCACGCCCTGCTGGTCGATCGCTATCTACAGACCTACAAGGACAAAATGACCTTCTTTAGCGATGGAGAACTGGTGTTCAGGGACATTGTGGAAGATCCTGACAGGTTCTTTATCTTTAAATCCATTCTGGCAAAGACCAATGTCAGCAAATTTGACCTCCCCAACCGCGAGGCTTACAAGGACTTCTTTGGCATCAATCCCATCACCAGTTTTAAGCTGCTATCTCAGCAGTGTTCCTACATGGGAGGGTGTTTCCTAGAGAAGATCGAGAAGGCCATCACCCGTGAGCTTCCCGATCTCTTGGGAAGCATCGGCTTGGGGAAGAAGCCCAATGTCCTCTCCTGCGACGTCACTGGCTGTGGCGAAACCCCAAAGAATCGCTACAGGAAACCCTAAGGTGATCCACAACCCAACTGTCCACGTGTTCCTACTGGTGAATGAGCTTATGTCTTATCTGTCCAAGAAGCCGTGGTTTGTTAACCCTTTGAGTGCCGCGCTGGCAAAGGCTACCGTACGATGAGGACTTTGAGTCATTGACATCGATGGCAGGGGAAGATGGGTGGGCATAAGGAAGAGAATAAAAACTGTGAATTCCTGACATTTTATCTTTGTTCTTTTGAGTAGAAGGCAATGTTTAAGCTGTAAGTATGAGCAATGCATGGGCAGGACTGCAGCTGCTTTTCCACTGGTGCCAAGAGTGCATGAAGGGAATTTCAACCCCTGCATCCCCGAAGCCATGAGGGATTGAGAACAAGGACACAGCTTGAGAACACAGGGGAGAGCAGTGACACACTAACCCAGGCATCACCGGGAGCACTGGTCAAGGAAAGAGAAGCCATGTCCCAGCTGTTGTTTTCAGGCACAAACCTGCTACAAATCTCAGCAAATATTGATCTTGTTTTTATTTCCAAGACCTCTAGGTCACCTGGTGAGTTCTGTTTTCACTTGACAGCTCAGCTGATCTTCTGCAGCCTTCATGTGGGTGTTTGACTTAAGAAGAAGCATTTGAAGGGGCGTTTGTAGCTCCAGACAGGCAGCCATGATGGGATTTGCAAGTCCATGGCAAAGGAAGAAACAGGGTGGAAAGGAGCAGCCATCACTGGCTGAGCTGTGCTGGAGGAGAAGGGCCAGCACCCCAAACCAGATGGTCCCACAAGGAGATGTGAGCAGGGTTTCCTTCCCTGGACCAGCACAGAAGAAGGCACTTCATGCCTATGTGTGTCATTAACCTCAAAATCCATGCTAGCAAGTCTTGTTTTTGGACCAGCAGGGCTCCAAGGGTGAGGGTTTGGCAGTTTGCCTTTGCTCAAGTCCATGTTGCTCTTTTCTCAGTCAGCCCTCCGTGGTTTTGTGCTCTGTGGAGGGAGGCAGGAAGGGGGGTCATTAGYTATGAAGTTTAAAAGGTCACATCCCTTTTGCCTACCTGCTGATCTGTCCTCCCCAGGACAGTCCAGGCAGGTTTCTGGGGCTTGCTTTCCAAACTCCTCCCTTTTTAGCCATTTGTTGGCTTGTCTCTGAGCATCGGTGCTCAGTCCTGAAGGAGTATTGCTTTGGAAGCACCCGAGCAGGGTGAAGTTCCCCATGGACAGCTGACCTTGAAACTTGGCCCTCATGGACAGCATCGTTGTCTGCCAAGCTGAGCCCAAACCAAGCAGGTGATAGATGTCATCCTGGATGGCAAACCAGCACCTTCAAACCCACCAAGAACCTGCTGAAAGTCCTTCCTCCTGCCAAACACCCACAGCAAGCACTGCTCTCCAGGAAACCTCTGGAGAAAAGGGACAGAAGCAAGAGGACATGGAGATGCTGGCTAAAGCAAGAAAAAGGCAAAAGGAAAGAAAGAGGGAAAGAGAAAGCTGGGAATGGAAGGCTGCGTTGTGATGGGGAGGGTGTGAAGGGCATCTCCACATGTGCAACAGGGAGTGAGCTATGGCAGGAGGCCAGGGAGAGCTCCATGTCCCCCAGATGCTGCAATGAAGAGATCCCCTTGAGTCCAGGTGAGTTTGAGGGGATGCTGCTGCAGGGACTTGAATGTTCCTGGCCTCTGCTTCAAGGTAGGACTTGACATTTGAACTAATGAAGCTGAGACCGAAATCTACGTCCAAGCACAGGGCAGGGCGTGGTTCAGGAAGAGGGATTTTGCCTGCAGTGCAGAGGGAGCAGAGGTGCAAGGGAAGGCAAGCAGTGTCAGAGAGAGCAGCAGCCAGAGCAGTGTGGAGAGAAGGGATGTGCTTGTGAGGTCTCAAACCTGCCCCAGTGCTGCTGCCCCTCCGCTGTTGTTCCTTCTTTCTTGTCCATGATCCCGTTGCTCATCAGTTTTCCTCTCCATCTGTTGTTCACTCTCCTCTGTCGGACTGGTCTGCATGGTTTTTTAAGAGCTAATGGAATAGAATCACCAACAGAAACTGGCTGATGTTGTCACTGCTCCTGCTATCACACTGTGTGTYATTGTCACAGAAAGCAAAGGCCTTTAAACATTTCTGTTTGCAAGCACTGTATAGCACCATCTCTTTCCTAGTTCCTCTGTCACCCTAAAACCCATGGGGTACCCAGGGAAAGGCCCCTGCCCCACAAGAGGTATTGACCTTGAAGGCACTGAAGTGCTCTCAGGCCACTCCCATCATTCTCCCCACCCTTTCTCTGGTTTCCTTTCATCTTGCTTTATTTTCCAGCCCTCATCACCTCCCCTCCTCCCTTCCTCTTCCCTGCAGCACCTGCACRCCCTGTGCAAAGCCTTGGTGCCTGTGTGCTGGATGGGGCTCCCCCAAGACAGCCAAAACCCTTTTCCCCCCAGTATGTCTCTTTTGGGTTCTCCTTCCAAAGCCGTGGCATTGGTGGTCTGTTCCCTGTGGCACACACTGACCCAGCTCCGTGCTGCCTCAGGGAGATGCCACCACTGAGATGCCTCCTCTCCCACGGATCCAGGCGGCTGTCAGCCCCAAGAGGATTGCAGTTCCCAGCCCAGTTCTCACTGAGATTTCTCAGGAGACCTCTGGGAATCTGGGAGTGGAAAAATTGGGAGCAAAGAGACATTATAATTCTGCTGAGAAACCCAAACCCCCTCAGAATTTTGGGGAGTTGAACATCTTGCCTAAGAGCTTCATGGGAGGGAGCTGGGACACAGGCCCTGTAGATGCCCGTGATCATGTGCATTGGGATAAAACTGTCAGCTTGAACATCAGCCTGTCTAATAAAACCTGATATTTTCCAAACACACTCCCTGGAGATGCTTGTTTTGTTTCTCCTCCTGGTGTGGGAGAGAGCACTGGGACTGTGGTGGATGAGGGGGTGCAGCTGCAGGGAGTAAGGCAGGAACTCCCATCTCCTTCCCTGCACCCCAGGTTTGGCCTCTGTCCCTTGCCCAGGACCTGCCAGCCATGCCTGAGTCATTTGGCTGCTTTTCCAACCTGTCTCCTTGTGCCATACAGGCAAAGCAAACCCCAGTTCCTTTGCTTTGTGCCTCAGGGCAGTGTGATCCTCCCTGGTGAGACAGATCCCACCTGCCTCAACACATGCTGTCAGGGCACCATGACAGAAGGCAGYGGTCAGGGACCACGGAGGAGAACCCAGGATTGGGGATCACACAGAGGGCAGGGTTGGGGTTCATGGAGAGAGGCAGGGATTTGAGGAGCATGGTGGAGGAGCATGGAGAAGGACAGAGGGGTTGGGATCCCAGCAGAGGGCAGGGGTTCAGGTACCATGGAGGAAAGAGGGGGATTTGTCCTCCTCCATGGTTGTCTCCCTGCTCTGCGTTTTTCCTCCATAGAGGAGGACAAAGTGGTTGGGGACCACGGAGGAGGGCAGGAGTGGAGTACCASAGAGGAGGACAGGGGCTGGGGACCATGGAGGAGGGCAGGGATTTGGGGACCATGGAGGAGAGCAGGAGTGCAGTACCATAGAGGAGGGCAGGCGCTGGGGACCATGGAGGAGGACAAAGGGGTGGGGGACTACAGTGTACAGCAGGGGCTCTGAGCAGCCACCCAGCAAGGGGCAGATGGAGATACCTCCCCACTGGCGACCGGGGCTCATGCAAACTGCTCATTATAACCCTATTCCCAGCCTGTCTGTCTGTCTTTCTTTCCAACTATCTGTCTCACTTACTAATCAAAGAAGATTGTTCCAAGAAAGCTGGAAGAAGAGAAGGAATGTCTCATTTGGCTGTGGCTTCCTTTGGAAAGTCTGGAAAAACTGTGGCATCTCGACGTGCATGAAGGTCTGCCTGGCGAGAAGCACATTTTCCTTCCAAAGCTGCTGTAAAGACGTGAATCATGAGTCGGTAACGCTCCTGGCAGTGCAAACTCCAATTCCACTGAGACATGGTGCTGGCAGTGGCTCTGCTGTATCTCTTGGACGGAAAAGACAAACATTTATCATAGTGACATTGCTGGGGAAGAGCTGCCGGTGCTGCCGAGAGCCTGGCGGCGGCCGGATCCTGCCAGCRCCCAGGGTGCTCCCACCAAGGTTTCCAGAGGTCTCCTGAAGCTCCTCACACACCAGCCAAGGGGTTTACAGTCCCTTTTGGTTGTCCTCCACTACCTCAGCCCCTTGATGGCATGTCCTGAAGGCATGAAAATATCCCACATCCAATCATCAGAAAAATAATAAAAGCTTTTGGAAAGGTCTGCTGGGAGCTGGGGGGAGCCCTGGTGCTCCGCCTGCTGCACGGTGGAGGTCCCCACCCAGTCTGTTTTCTGCTGTTCCCATGCATCCAATGCTGGGGCCAAACTCCATCCAAACCTTGTCCCCCAAAACTCCCCATGCTGCAATTGCAAGACCCCAGTGGCTGTGACATGTTTATGAAGCCACTCACTCTCTGTCCAGGTGGAGCCAAAGTTCTGCCCACCTGGTTGTCTACCACAGAGTTGGGGCTGTCACTCTAACTGCTGGCAGCAGATGCCTGACTGGTTCAAGCTGCCTTTTACAGCTCCTGGAGCAAACAAAACACCTCTTCCATGTAAGTCCCTCCTTTTTGGATCTGTGGAACTTCATGMAGCCCTAAAAGCACCCTGGCTTGCACAGACTCCACAGCCCTTTGGCATCACTTCCCAGGACAGTGTCTAGGCTCAGGCTTGGAGCTGGAAGAGTTTAAACATTAAGTTCAGGACATGTTAGATACCTCCTGCCTCAAACCAGAGCACTGAGGTCAGTTTGTGTCTGTGAGAAACCCCAAATCAACACATTTTGCTCAAAATGTGCAGGRCACCGAACCAGGAAGGCAAGTAAAGCCATGGCCTGAAGAGTGTACAGGGGCTTTGGGAGCACTTCCCTCGGCTGACACCAATGGAATCACAGGTTGGAGAAGCCATCTAAGATCATCAAATCCAGCTRTTAATCCCAAACTGCCAAGGCCACCACCAAACCATGTCCTCAAGGCCACCACCAAACCATGTCCCCAAGTGCCACATCCACACRTCTCCACGGGAGGAGGATTTGCAGACTGCAAAGGGGTTCAGACCCAGAACGGGGCRTGCACCTGACATTGGTGTTTCCTGAAGGAGACAGGGTGAAGGAAGGGGAGCAAGCCCACTTCTGGAGCTGTCTGCCTTGGAAAAGGAATGTCCAAAAGGACTGTCTGCTTGAGGGAGATGGGAAAAGCCTGGAGATTGGCCCCAAGGGATCACCACTTGCTTTAGTACACTTACATCATATTCAGGGCAAGCATCAGAGAAGCCAGGGCAGCCTGGAGCCCTGGGATGGGAATTTTCACTCCATGAGGTGTCCATGTTACCCCTGAAAAATAGGGGGGTGGTGGGTAGTAGCCCAGGGCCTGGGGGTGCCTCTAAGCAGAGCAGAGGCGGAGGGATGACAGGGTGCTCATACACTGCTGTCCCTGGCCAGGAGCTGCTGCTGCAGCCCAGGCACCAACTTGGTGAATTCTCAGCAGTTATTCTATGGACGCCTAGCATGGAATGGAGCATTTGGCTCCTCCTTCTCTAACACATTCATTAGTGGTCATTTMATTACAGGATGCAAAGATGAGCTGTTCCAAAATACTCACGTACCTGTGCAAAACTTGCAATGAGCAATTAGTGCTGCTAATGAGAGAGCGAGTCACGGTATCAACAACAGGATAAATCCATCAGCATCCTGGCAAACCTGCAATCCACTCTAACCCACATGGACTGCTCYGATCTGGAATTATCCCAGTAGCCTTTTGGGGCAGAGGAAGGGAAAATGGAATGTGGGTGAGATGGTGGCAAAGTGGCAAATTCCTACCCATGGGAGAGACAAGAGGTGTCCAAAACCACCTGTGTTCTGTTGGTGGGAATGGGAAGAGGGTGCTGGTGCCACCACCACTTCAGCTCCAGATCAAAATCCAGCAGCACAGGGAAGGCCTTTGCTTCCTTGTGACTTTCCAGTGCCATTGGCCTGGGGATGGAGGTTGGTGGGGCTGAGCATGCAAACRGAGCACTCCCAGGCAGGGAATGTTGCCGGCTGCTTCCCGGTAGCTGTGATTAATTGTTGTTAATATTAAATTCAGCACTTTTAGGCAGGACACAGAAGTGCTTAGGCACAAGCCCAGCTCCCATCCTACCTGTCATTAAAAAACATTGCAATTAAGCTCTTCTGGAAGGAAATACAAGTAAATGCATCCTCTGTAAGAGGCTTCAGCTTTCCACAGACATCTGTGTCCCCTGTTTCCTCTTCGGCTGGCTGAGCTGCTGCTGTTTTCCCTCTTCCCATGACCCATACATTGCTTTTTCTCCTTAATCCTGCCCACAGCTCCCAAAGGCGAGGGCCGGAGAGGGAAGGAAAGGAGCCCCAGCTGCCTCTGACCCATTGCCACCGGTGGAAAGTTCATGTCAGCTGCAGCTGCAGCCCCAGCCCCAGTTAAAATCAAGGCTGTGCTCTGGGTATCTGCTCACCTAGTTGGATCCTGATGCTCTCTTTGGTCCTCTCTGTCGGCAGAAATCCAAATACTTCAGCAAGAGGAAGGGGTGCTACCGCCCCAACATAAAGCATTGAACAAATTATTTCCACTTTGCAGCAGATCTGGATGGGATTTTCAGCAGCTGAGACCTGCTCCTGTTTAGGTAAATGGTGACAGACTCAGCCAAATGCTCCAGGAGAGCCAGCCCAGCCTCCAAGCCTGCAGGGCCCAGCACAGCCCGAGCTCTGTGGCAGAGCTGTGCCCACAAGCACAATCATGGCAAAGCTGAACAGGCTGGGGGGTTACTGCATCCCAGGACAGGGTTTTCCCATGGCATTGTCCCCATCTTACTCCAGCTGTGGTTCTTCTCCTGGAAAAGGATGAGGCAGGATGTCAGAGGTGGGACGTGGGGCAGGTGGTGATGGGTCAGCCTGAGCCAGAGGACACTGAGAGGAACTGTGGTSGCAGGGCCTGAAGGGACAACCCCTTCTGCCTCTCCCCAGTGACCAACAGGACCGTGATGCAGCCAGAAATTGTGGATAAAGTTTAGGGAATGCCAGGAGAGGCAAGTGGGAGTGACAGCCACATAGAGCCAAGTCTGCCAGGTCATTGTGTGGCCAGAGTCCCCATCAGGTCCTTACAGCCTGGGAAAAGGCAAAAAACAAGATAAGACTTAGGGCAACAGAGCTGGAGATAAAAAGGGCCAGTGAGATAAAAACAAACCTGGTGTCAAGGACAATACCAGTGCCAGGAATAATACATTGAAAATTTTGGACCTGGGGAGATAAAGATCATGTGAAAGGTGTCCTGAGTGCCAAAGCTGGCTCTCCAGAGCCACAAAGGATGCTGGCAGAACCACAGAGGGTCAGGACGGATGGGCAAGGCAAAGGGGCACCGGGTGTGCCTGAATTTGGGCAGATCTGGGGCTCTGGCAGCTGCAGGGCCTGGCCAGCTGCAGGTCTGGGATGCAACGTGAGGATTGTGGTGCTGAGTGGCAAAGAGTGGTGACAACAGTGCCCACAGCAGCCTGAGGCTCTGGCCACATCCCTGGGCTCTGCTGATGCAGCTGAGGAGGGAAGGTTTTGCTGGGATCATGGTGCTGATGAACACAGGGTTTTTCCCCTGTTGCTTGCAAACATCGTCATCACGTACATAAACTCAAAATGCCAAAATGTGAGTCAGCCCAATGGCAGTTTGGCTCCTGCACCAACAGCCTGATAAATGGTGGAACCAGAGCTTGCAGAGGGGATTTATTTCTGTTTTGGGGGTTTCAAAAAGTTCTTTCATGGCAGGTACAATATACTGCTGAGATATAAAAGAAAAAAAAAATCAAAATTTAAAAAATAATTAAAAACCAGTTTTTTTCCCCAATTAGTTGCTCTCTGTTGATGAGGGGAAACCTTTCAGTCTCAGGTAGTGGTCAATCATACTTTTTTTAGAGAGGAAAGAAATGCAGACAGTATTTGCATGTGAGCCATAGATTCAAATTTTATGAAGGTGGGGTTTTTTTCAATATTTGCTGAATAAGTTTTGTGGCTCAGTGCTGTGATCCAGCATAACAAAAGGACCTATTCACACAAGGGAGCAGATCTGAGACCACCTCATGAATCTTAATTCCTGAATTTCTCAGGGTTTTTTTTCAAACATGAAGGATCCCAATGAGCCGATTATGCAGATCTTGATATAATGTCTTTTTTTTATTATTATTAAAATGCTATAGTTCACACTCTGCTCTGTAAACAGTCTGGCCTTCACTTCTATCTCCAGGTGTCAATAATCCCATGAGGGTCAGCAAAACCAACCAGAGATATAAAGTTGAGTGTGTGTGAAAAGTGTCTGCAGGATTGAGGCCAGCGATTGCAAAACAGTTTAAACTATAATCCTCCATTTTCATTAGTTTCTTGAAAAACTTCTGCTGTGGGCTTGAAATCCTTCCTGTTTTGTTGAGCCAAAGGTGATTTTTCTCCCCAGCAGTCTGAGCACAAACCTTCCCGCTGGTTTTATGCTGTCAGGCTTCAAAACTCACATTTCACACTAAGGACATTCTGCCCTTTTCACTGAGAGAGTTTGACATTGACATCTATCATGTAAACAAAGCTAATTAAAGACAGTTATTACTTGCTAGACATAAAAGTCTTCCAACCCCACAGTCCTGTAGATTTGGCTGCTTTTGGTAAGTGAAGCTCTGTGCTCTCCCTATTCTGCAGAAACACTGAATACATTTCCAGCCTAAGAGGTTTCTTCAGCCCTGTATCTCTYTATTTTCTGTAAGATTTGGGGCCTATAAAAGGGATTTCTTTCAGTCCATGATGTTTGCCACGTCTTTGCCTTGAGATGTAGGAGGAGGATGGAGCAGCCCAGACCATTCCTGCTGTCAGCTCCACGCTGCTGCAGCACCCACAGGCACTGGGAGCATCCTTCATTCCTGTGTGTTCATTTTTCAGCCTAATATAAAATTTAAATAAGACATCAGCCCAAAAATTCTACATCTGCATCCTCTCCTAGGACACTGAGTAGTGCAGAGGTGATGGGCTCCAGGCAGTGGCCACCTGAAGCTCTGTTCTATTGGGGAAAGAAACATCCTCCCACTAAGCTGTCACTGCTGTGTTGCCTTTTTGTGGAAAAATGAAGGCAGCAACTCTGTGTKGCTGAAGTTTCCATGGTTAGAGAAGCACAACTGCTCATCTAGGGACAGAGGTGGGCTGTGGGCTGCTTTGCACTCAGGCTGAGGTTAGGAAGATGATAATCTCTCCAAGAGCTCTGCCCACATTTCTGGCTTGGAAGAAGGAGTTTGAGGCTGYAGCAAAGTGATGGACTTGGTGCCTCCTGGTCTGAGCAGCGCAGCTGGATGGGTGAGACAGGGCAGGAGGGAAAATCAGATAAAAATCCAAACACCTCAACTCAAAGTGTCTCYAAAGCAGTCCATGGGACTCGGCTGTGAACTGAACTCAACGAAAAAAGGAAGGAAGAAATGCAGATGAAGGGAAAATTCTTCATTAAGAGCTTAAATGCTCCAAATAAAGAATCAAACATGGCAATAGTTATTTGAGTAATAATAGAATGAGACTTAAYGAATATGTGTTACAGCTGTGAAAGGGGAATTGAATATTTTCTCTGCTCTTCAACAGAGAGAAACRTGAGGAAGGAATGGAAACAAGGATGGTAAAAGAGGATAAATGAACAGACAGGAAAAAGCCACTTTGAACAATTAATCTGCTTCTCAGCACCCACTTCCCTGGTGCATGGCTGGAACCTTTTCTCTTTCTYTGGCCACACGGCTCTGCCTCCCAAAATCACTGCAGTATTGTGGAAAATCCTTCCACTGAAGATGGTGGGATACCTTACTTTAATATTTTCAGCCAGGCTTCAGCTTTGCAGCTTATTCAAGAACAGGTTCTCCAGGTACCCAGGAATTTAACATTAATAACAGATGTTTTGACTGACTATGTAAGACACACAATGAGCTTGTTTGGTTGGTTTTTTGTTTGGACTGAAGAAATACTGAGAGGCAATTTCAACTCCTGGTTTTGCTTTCCAAGTGTTCTAGAAATTAATTTCCCAAATAAATAGAAAAGATGTGGGGCAGTTTCAGGCATGAGATCACACAAAGTAGCACCATCATTACCAAGTTCCCTTTGGTGAATAACTCATCTCACTAAATCTACCAAGCAACCTCTGAGCAGTTCTCACAGGTACAAATCATTCAGAGCTTCTGGAAGCTGCAGTCTGGAGGAAACCTTTGGTGGGAAATTGCTGGAGAGGGATTTTCCCTGACTGTTCCACTGAGAGTTTAATGTGTGCCACAAAGCACAGGGCTGTGATTTTTGCTTATTGATGGTGGCTGTTGGTTGTCCCATTCACACAACTCAAGGAGATTCCTGGTTTGTAAAAGGATTAGGGTCCCCTTCCTAAATCCTGGTACCATCAGGCAATAAATGCTGGATTGTAGTATTTCTCCCTCTGTGACCCTTCACTGGGCTCTATGTGCCACCTTGTCCTGCTCCCCAGCTCCCTCTTTTAACAGATATTTGCTGTGTTTTCAGTTCTCAGAACCACTATTCCCCTTCCCCCGTGGAAGCAAGCATTCCCTCTTACCTCTGTCAAAAGGTATTTATGGACTTGCCTTGTCCACAACCAGCAGGACCCAGTCCTGAGTGACTTCACACTTTATTTCCACAATACACCACAACTGTCAGGGCAGCACCACAGGTAAAAATGCCTGGAGGATGTGATAACCACCTCTGCCAAAGTGTTATGCTTTAGTGTTCTCAGCAACATTTTCTTCTTTTGTTTCCTCTGGAAACAGAACAAGGCACAAGGCACAAACATGCACTCATGCTCAGTTTTAAACATGAGTTTTTGGAAGGTGTTTGCTTTCACATTCAACCTGGTCTAGTGGAAGGTGTCCCTGCCACAGCAGGGGGTTGGAAAGRTATGATMTTTAAAGTCCCTTCCAAGCCAAACCATTCCATGATTGTCTGATTCTATAAATTGCCCGGTATGAATCTTTCTTGTTTAATCCAAGTCTCAATCCTACCACCACAACAAAAAATTGAAGTAGCAACAGGTTGCTGTGTTTGTAGAAAAAAGCAAACTTTCTCCAAGCTTGAGAACACAAAAGTGTGTAGAAATTGTCTTAAATACAAACTAAAAATCGATTTAATAGTTTCTCAGAGCCTTCCACTTCATACTTGTCACAACATGGCTAAGTTGCTGGGATATATCTGCTCCACTGAAAGAGTAAAGGTCATGTATCTTTCTGGATGTCACCAGAGCTGCAGGTACACAGGTGAAGTCCTAGKTATAGGTGAGAAAAACATTCACTTCAACCCTTTTGGGGAAAAAAAAAAGTGCACCAGAAATCCGACACTACTGAGTTTGGTTATTTTTTAACAAAATGTTGGCACCCACAGGGCAGAATAAGAGATTTGTGGCTAAAATAGAGCCAGGGAAAGAGCAAGTGAATCTATTCAGGGATGCAGCTGGGAACACTGTGCTTGGATCAGACAGCAATGGCTCTCACCAGATCCATTCCCAGCTGAGCCGTGCCCGGGCTCACCTTTCCATCGCGGATCAACCAAGACGAGGGATCAGGTCACAGAAATGCCCCAGCAATTCTCTTCTTCCCAGAAATCTAAATTTAAAAAGGGCCTAGTGCACACATAGCAAATGTTTCACAAAGTTTTATGGTGTGTAATTTCTTGTGGCACATGCAATGCCTCAGCTGGGGTTTTCTGTGGATTTGCAGTAGGTCTTCCTTCCAMAGCTGCAGTGCGTGCACAATCCTGTAATTACACCTGTAAATCCTCACCCCCACCTCTTTCAACTGAATAATCCAAAACTATAAATATAAAACATGTCTCAATTTGCAACTGCATCGTTGCAAAAATCCAAAAGTGGTAAAATTGTGTGTTGCAACCCTCACACCTGTTGCAGAAAGGACAAATTTTTCAAATATCTAGAGTTTCCTCCAYAGTACTGCAGGAGAATCCTGTGCCAAGGATCACACCACGTCTGCCCATGGTTTGAAAGTGGTTACTGATTTTTGTCTGCCCATTGGAATGGCCTTTCCTAGTGGAAAATAGAGCCAGTTCAGACACATTTAATGGAAGCACCAGTTTGCTTGGACCAGGAAGAACATGACACCATCCTGCAGCATGCAGGAAAGGAAAACCAGGAGCACCCATGGGAAGGGGGCACCCCAGTGCTGCTGGACAAGAGGGGTCCTTTTGTAGGATGCCAAATACCAYAGATGCTCATTTGCAAGAGAAAAAACTGCAGAGCTTGAGAAGGGCAGATYGAGCGAATTCACATTTTCCTCATTCTTCTACTTCTTGTCCTGACTTGGAGCCACAGAAAATCCTCCCTTACCCTCATTTGTATCACATAGGACTATTTTTATGTGCCTTTTCACTGCCTTCCACCTACTCATGAAGTCCTGCTGATGACTTTAGTGTCACTTCCCACTACTTGACTGCAGCTCTTGGTCATTTCCCCAGGTTTTTTGCTGTTTTATGCTGTGCTATAAAATGGAGTTACCTCATGGCAGCAGGACTGACTCAGCTCTACCTTGGGAACGCTGGTAGCTGATCTCCAGTCAGTGTTTTAGAGCTTCTACCATGTTTTCTTGCCATTATTTCTTAATGGCTTAAGACTATGCTTCAGTTTGGTTATAGCCTGTTTGTTGTCTGCCTAACTCCTGAGAATGTCCTGAGAAACTGCAAGCAGGTGGAGTGGGAGCTTGATGCTGGGCTGGGCTARGTGACATCAATGACTGCCACTTGTAAAGTCCTTCTCTTGCTCTTTATTCCTTGGGACTCTCACATCCCCACAGTCCCACTCAACAGCAACCCTRACACTCCTATTTTTGAATAAGAAAGTGCATTTTTACTTCCCTTTTTTTTATTTTTTTTTTAAGCAGCAGAGTGCCATGGAAGTCCCTGCACTGTGTTTGTAGCTATAAAAGCATGTCAGATGTGGCTGTATTTGCAGACAACAGTGGCACTTCCTCTCTTCGGAAATGGAGCAAGTTTCTATTTTGGGCTGTGCTGACTCAAGGGTGAGGTACCCAAGCTGATTCAGCAGTTGGGCAAGTGAGGAGAACTTCTGGTTATGAATGAAATGAGCAATAAATTTAAGTTTGTCTTCATCTTTAAGAAATGTATATTTGAGTGAAGCCACCTCCTGGTGGCAGACATTTTGTCAGATAAGTGGAATTTTCTGCATTGCTTTTGGCAAAAAGACCACTCCAATGAGACAACCATAAAGCCTGCAAGTAAAATCCTGGTCCCAGAGGAGTCAGATTTCCACTCATCTGGACTGGGATTTACCCTCTCTCTTGAGTCACATAAAAAGATCTTCTACTGCTTACTTGCTTATTTAATCTGTGCATCTCATCTGGGAATCCTCTCAGTGATATGAATAAATTGAATAGCAATTTCAGAAGGATGAAAATAGAGAACACAAAACCAACCTGGGCACTGCAAGGAGGTGAGAGTGCCCCACCCATTTACTCAGCTTCTGCTCTTCTGCTATGGAAAAATGAAACAAACATTGTGATACTTTATAATTTTTAAAACCATGAAGGAGTAAAAGTTTGCACAAGATTTGCCAATGTTTACCTGTTAGTCTGTGAAAAGAAGCCAGAAGATTTGTTGAGTTTTGGTTTTCCTAAATGAGTTCTTTCACCTGGAGGCTTCCAGGATTCAAAACAAAACTTACAATGATTGCTCTGCATGTCAGTAAGGATGAATATACAGAAATTTGTTAGAAAGTGAGATGTTTCTGTTTATTAAGACAAGATAGCATGAAATGGGGCATCTGAGCTGTCTCCCTTGAGCCCCCTTCTGTCTGTGGATGGTCCAAACAGGTTTTAACATATTTGCCTCCATCTTTATGCTGTTTCCAGGCAGGATCAATAATCCCCACAGTCCTCACCCACAGCATCCACTGTGCCTGTTCCTTCAGGTGGCAAGTTCTTCCTCTGACAGCACACAAYAAAAGCTGCAAACTTTCAAAGCCCATTCCTCCTCCCCAGCCCCAGCAGCCCCACTGGCATTAAGGCAGGCTGTTGTTCCAGCCAGCCATATTCTCCTGCCTCCTGAAGGCGGTTTGTGAAGTCTAAAAAAGCATCATGTGGGCTGTCACATTTCAGAAGCCCCTAAATAGCTTTGCATGCCTCCATCAGATAAGCAGTCAAGTACAATATTATGAATGTCAAACAACAGCTCATCATTACAGCTGACAAAGCTTGTTCCTCTGAGAGGGGAAGTAAATACAGTTCCATAGACTAAATGTGTACTTAGTGGCTTGAAGTTAAAAGAACTCTGCAAGGAGGATTTGCATTTGCCCAGCTATTGCTCTGTGAAATATTTCCCCCAACTCAGTCTCTGAGAAAGGAAAACAGTCCCAGAGCATTTTGGAAGGGTGGTCCGAGTTCTCCACAGAGAACCAGTACAACCAAGTCCAGAATGAACCCAGGGCTCAGGATCCAGCCTGCATGGAGGCTCCCAGCTCCACCAGGATGGCTCATTGTGGTGGCTTAGAAAGTGATCCAGAGGAAGCATCTTCCCTAAAGGATGTCACAGACATGACCCACTCAGGTGCTGCCTTAGGGACACAYTGGCTGTTACATCCATCTGGATAAAAACAAATCAGAAGGTGGTGGTGGTGAGGAAATAACAAATACAACCTCAAACCACTTCTTCTTCTCTAAAACAAATCTCAGTCACACTTAAAATTAATCAAGCATCACTGGTGTTTGTGGTTTTCTGCCTCATGCATTTAATCTGCTACTTGAATTCAACAGAGAAACATTTACACAATAAAAGCAAAGTGAAATTAAAAATTCAGTGTTTCAGGAGACAGCACGAGATCTGTCCCAGCCAGAGCTAATGAAATTGAAGAGAACTGTTCCTTGACTGCACATGCAGGGTGTTTCCACGGACAGGGGAAGGTGGGGAGTGTTGGGTGGCTGTTCCACCCAAAAGAGCAAGTGGAGGAGCAGGATGGAAGCCTACAGGTTAAAAGTTTAACGGGAGCTCCTTGGGGGAGCAAGGATTCTGCACAACCTTGAAACCCCCATGTGAAGCTTACCAAAGGAGGGTCTGACAAGTCAGATGTCTCCTTCCATCCCAACTCCCTCCTTCAAACCCATAAACAAAAGCTGGGAAAGAGGAACTATTTTATTAGTGGAGATCAAAAGCTGTCTCTGACCAGTAGCCAGACAAAATTTGGCATCATGTGGGTCACTCAGTGAAAACTTGTGATGTAGCCAGTATCTTTGATGTGATTCTGTTTATTCTAAGAACATACAAAGTACCACTTTATGGAGCCCAGGGGAACCAGACAAAAAAATCCATGCTGGAATTTCAGTACCTCTTAAATCTCTAAGTTCAAATCACCCAACATAAATCTTACAGGTTTGCATAAAAAAAAATTGGTAGTTTTACCTTAAATTCTCTGCCAATGAGGTAAAAAACTTTTTTCTTTTCCCACCACGCCTTTGAATCCTTGGAAACTGTTGCACTTCTTTAATCCTGCAGATTAAATAAATTCATCATCCTGTATGAAGTAAGAATGTAACTTAAAGTATATTTAGATGAATCAATAAAAACGCTGGAAAGAAGTTTTAGTAAATTTATCAATTAATAGCCAAGCCCAGGAGGCCATCCTGCCTTTCTGCTCTGTCAGCTCAGGGATTTCTCTCTTCCCAACAGTGTTTATGTAAGAGCTGCATGGTAAGCAGCACTCCCTATAAAATATTGATCAGCTGAGCCATTAGCTGGAATTCAAGAGACAACTATGTCACAGCAAAACCAGAACAATTATTGCTATTGATTGGAAATTTTAGAGATTATTTTGATATTTGAGCATGTCAGGAAGCACAAATTTCTTCTAAATAATAATAATACTAGGAACATAAGTTACAGCATGGTTACAGGACAACTTACAAAGGAAATGGAAAATAGGGCAGGTTTCAATTTCAGTAATTGTGTGGTCACAGATTTTCTATTACTATTTTTGAAAAAGAGTATAGAGTCATAGATCATTATGGCTGGAAAAGACCTCCAAGGCCATTGAGTCCAACCTTTGACCCAAAACTACTGTGCCCACTAAACCATACTGTGAAGTACTATGTCCACTTGGTTTTTGAACACTTCCAGGCATGGTGACTCCACCACTGCCATGGGCAYCTTGTGGCAGTGTCTGACTGCCTTTCCAGKGAAGAATTTCTCCCAATATCTGTTTTGAACTGGTCTTGGCACAACTTGAGGCTGTTTCATCCTGTCCCTGTTCCCTGGGAGCAGAGACCAACCCTTACCTGGCTGTCCCCTCCTGTCAGGAGTTGTGCAGAGCCACAAGGTCCCCCCTGCGCCTCCTTYKCTCCWGGCTGAGCCCCTTTCCGGCTCCCTCAGCCYCTCCTGGTGCTCCAGCCCCTTCCCAGAACACTCTCCAGCCCCTCAATGTCTGTCTTGTCTTGAGGGGCCGAACACTCACCGCGGGATTGGAGGTGGCCCAGCACAGGGGATGGTCACTGCCCTGGTCCCGTGGCCACAATGTCACTATTATTACATTAGCGCCATTGGCTTTATTTTACGGGACGCTGGGCTCTTCAGAGAAGGGATTGCAGGAGGAAGGACGGCTGGAGAGAAGCGCTTCTCTGGGGAAGGCTCACCTGGAATAAAGTAGATGGGATTCAGGGAAGGAGAAGTCACAGCAGGAAGAACTGGGGCTGGAGCTGAGGGGCTGAGGGGGATGAGGTGGRACCAGTTTGGGAACATCACCTGTGAGCAAGAGTGAGGGATGCAGAGCTGGGGAGAGGAGAGGGAGCTCTAGCACCAGCAGAGAGAAGCCCTGTGAAGAAGGAAAGCCACGGTCCATCTGCGAGGAGAGATAATGAAACTGAGGGAGCGGTGCAGGCGAGATAGCGTCAGCCATAAACAAGCGGAGAACGAGGAGAAAAATAACCTAGCGAGTTTGCAGCGGGGCTCGGGCTGAATTGTTTGGTGAAGTGCGTGTTGTCTGCGCATGGCAAATGTCAGCCGGTGGGGAGGGCGGTGGCGGGGGCAGCCCGGGAACCCCGGCGCTCGGCCCCGCGGACTGTCCCCGCTAAGGTGCCGCCCGGCTCCCGCCACCTTCGCTGTCCCGTCCCTACCTCACACGAGCGCCACCGACATCACACCCGCCCCCCTCTGAGGGGACCGTCCCCGCTCCTGCCCGCGACCCTCGCACTGAGGCGGGAAGTGTGTGTTTGTGTGTAGGGGGGGGCGCGCTCCCGCCGCGCCGCCGCGCCCAATTGGCCAGCGGGGGCGCGCTCCCGCAGCCCCCCCGAACCCCCCCCCGCGCCGTGAGGAAGATGGTGGCGGCCGCTTAAGCGCGTCCCCGCGCTCCCCTTCCTCCCCTCAGACGGGCGGGCGGGCGGAGCGGAGGAGAGCGGTTGCTGCTGCCGTCCCGGCTGGGCGGGCGGCTGAGGGCGGGAGGCGGCCCCTCGTCGGCGGCCGTGCGGGGAGGAAGCGGCGGGCAGCTGCAGCCGACATGGAGGAGCGGTCCCCTCCCGGCGGGGGCCCGGCGTCCCCCCCGCGGGGCTGAGCCAGCGGCCCGCCCGCCCCGCGCCTCGGGAGGGCTGCGGGGGAGCGGGGCCAGCGGCGGGCGGCGGCAGCCCCGGCCCGGCTCGGCCCAGGCGAGGGGACTATGCGGGGCTGCCCCGGCGCGCAGTGTGCGGAGCCCGGCGAGCGGCCGATCGCCGCGGCGCTGCCCGGCCGCCCCTACGCGGCGGGGACCGGAGGAGACTAGAGGCGACTCTGCGAGGAGCCCGGTGGCTTCGGCAACCTCAGAGACCCAAGTCCGGCGCGGGCTCTTGAGGAGGAATTGACAACATGGCTTCCCCACCGCACCAGCAGCTGCTGCATCACCACAGCACCGAGGTGAGCTGCGACTCCAGCGGGGACAGCAACAGCGTGACGGTGAAAATCAACCCCAAGCAGCACCAGGGCTGCACCTCTTCCAAGCACTGCAAGTACAGCATCTCCTCCAGCTGCAGCTCGGGGGAGTCGGGGGGCGCCCGCCGAGCCGGCGGAGCGGGCGGCACTGGCTCCGGCCTCCGCCGGCAGAAGAAGCTGCCGCAGCTCTTCGAGAGGGCCTCTTCCAAGTGGTGGAACCCCAAGTTCGACTCCAACAACCTGGAGGAGGCTTGCATGGAGAGATGCTTCCCGCAGACCCAGCGCAGGTTTCGCTATGCCCTCTTCTACATTGGCGTGGCCTGTCTGCTCTGGGGCATCTACTTCGGCATACAYATGAGAGAGAAACAGATTGTTTTCATGGTGCCGGCTCTGTGCTTCCTCCTGGTATGTGTAGCTTTTTTTGTGTTCACTTTCACTAAGACTTATGCCCGCCATTACGTATGGACCTCGCTGATACTCACCCTCCTGGTGTTTGCTCTGACCCTCGCTCCGCAGTTCCAGGCTCTGAAGCCTGTCTCAGGAAGTGGTGACATGTCCAACCGGACTCTCCCGGCAGATCCCACGGACACTTGTCTTTCTCAAGTGGGCAGTTTTTCTATGTGTATTGAAGTGCTCTTGTTGCTTTACACAGTGATGCACTTACCCCTGTATTTAAGCTTGTTCCTGGGACTGTCGTACTCGGTCCTCTTCGAGACCTTTGGTTATCACTTCCGTGATGAGAACTGTTTCACACCTCTGGGAGCTGGTGCGGTTTACTGGGAGCTGTTGAGTAAAGCCTTCCTGCACATCTGCATCCACGCCATCGGTATTCATTTATTTATCATGTCCGAAGTCAGATCAAGAAGCACATTCCTGAAAGTGGGGCAATCCATCATGCATGGAAAAGACTTGGAAGTGGAAAAAGCCCTGAAAGAGAGGATGATTCATTCTGTTATGCCAAGAATAATAGCCGATGACTTAATGAAGCAGGGGGATGATGAAAGTGAAAACTCCATCAAACGTCATTCCACCTCAAGCCCCAAAAACAGGAAGAAGAAGCCCTCCATACAGAAAACCCCCATAATATTCCGTCCTTTTAAAATGCAGCAGATCGAGCAAGTGAGCATTTTGTTCGCAGATATCGTTGGCTTCACGAAAATGAGCGCCAACAAATCAGCCCACGCCCTGGTGGGACTCCTGAATGACCTCTTTGGACGCTTTGACCGTCTGTGTGAGGACACTAAATGTGAGAAGATCAGCACTTTGGGAGACTGTTACTACTGCGTGGCCGGCTGCCCTGAGCCGCGGGCAGATCATGCCTACTGCTGCATCGAGATGGGCTTGGGGATGATCAAAGCCATCGAGCAGTTCTGCCAGGAGAAGAAAGAAATGGTGAACATGAGAGTCGGTGTTCACACCGGGACAGTCCTGTGTGGCATTTTAGGCATGAGGAGGTTCAAGTTCGATGTGTGGTCCAACGATGTCAATTTGGCCAATCTGATGGAGCAGCTTGGGGTGGCTGGGAAGGTCCATATTTCGGAAGCTACTGCCAAATATTTGGATGATCGCTATGAAATGGAGGATGGAAAGGTGGTTGAGCGCGTCGGTCAGAGCGTGGTAGCAGACCAGTTAAAAGGTACGTGCTTTTATTTTGTGTTTGTTTTTCTTTTGTGAGAGAGCAGAGTTGCCCCAGTGCCTGCTCTGTGCTTGCTGACCGTGTTTTACATTTAACTCAGTGTGCTGACGATCACAGACACCGGGGGAATTACGGGATAAAAGATGCCAGGGAGATAAGCGTGAGAGATCATCTGTGGTACTCAACACAGGCTTTGAAACTCAGCGCTCCTTCTGAGAGTGTTGCCTTGTAGGGAGGAGAAGGTTCATGTGTTTGCTGTCTGCGAGAGGTTTTTGTTTTACTGTTGTGTGTCATCCTTTAATTCAGTAAGTAAACTTGTTAATTGACTTCATGTGCCATACAGGGAGCATATGTGTTTTGCAAAATTATGTATATCTGTGAAAAGGTTTTTTTGGCATCAGGAGAGTTGGGACTGAGAAGGCATTTGGGAAAAATGACAGCTGGATTCACAGAAAGAAATGAGCACTGTAGATTTGGCAGTTTGATATGGCAAGTTGTTGCAGTTTGGAGTTAGGCTGGAAAAAGTTACTCAGGTGGCTCAGTGAGCTGGCAGATGATCTCGTTTCTGCAGCTCAAGGAATCTGGGGATGAAATGGCAAATTTGCCATTTGGAGAAGAAAATGAAGGATCCTTCAGTTCCCCTTGGTTAAGAGTCGGATTTTAATTTTTCTGCAATGTTCATTTTGAAGTGAAACTCCTGGCTGCTTTCTAGCAGCACTTAGAGGCGCGTGCAGGAGGATTGTACGAGCTGAGGATTTAATTGTCTCTTTTGTCAAAGCYGTGTCTCTCCAGTGCCGTGCCTTTGTCTCACAGAGAGATTGTTGTCAGCAGTGCTTGGAGTCCAAGGTGGGGAGCAGATGGATCTAAATGGGAGTGGAATATGTAACGAACCCAGTTATCGTCTGTGAGTTTATTTGTTCTGCTTATAAAAGTACCCATTTTAATGAAGTAACCTGGAAAACTGAGTGGAAGAACCCGAAGGAGTCATAAACTGGCATTGTGATGGAGGAAGGAGATATTTGTGGCMACAAACACAAAAGGAAGCCAGGATGGTGGTAGAAAGGTCAGTGAGTAAGGACGTGGGGACAGCGCTGCAGAGCAGTGGTGGCAGTGGCAGCTGCTTGCCCCTGGCAGGTGCTTGTTTTGATGTGACACAAAAACTTATTTTTGGTGRGCGAGCTGTCTGCGTGCATACGGCAGCGGGGCTGCAGCAGGAGCCTCCCAGCGAGCAGCGACATCGGCTCTGACATYGGTGCCTGGGAGCCACAGGGCTGAAGCAGATGTGTGTCCCTGGGCTTTGGCTTTCTGCTTAGCTTCTAAAAATACAAATTCAGTGAATTTTTTTGGGAAGTGTTGACACTGATGTATTTCAGTGGGGGTGTGCTTTCAAGAAAACAGCGTAAGATGTAACCTCGTTGTTACTCTAAGATGAATTTTGCTGTTCTAATGGAAAGAAATTGAACAGGTTGTAGAGAAACAGCCCTGTGATATTTCCCCCTTCCATGTACCTTTACAGCCAGATACAGTGTGAGGGCTGCGTTGTAGCAACAAATAAAATTCAGTATTTTTGCTACATTTATAACTGTTCTCAATATTAATCCCAAACTGACATGAATTTATCTGGGGAGACTGATGATACTGCTCCTAAATATTCTTATTTATTTGTTTATATTTTCTAGGAGATCACAAGAGCATTGTGTAGAGCAATTATACCACATGCCAGCAGTGGGTTTTTCATGGTCTTTCTCAGACTTCAGTTCTGTCCTTGATTGCCATTTATCATGAGAGGGCACAGGCTGCTCTGCCTCCTCAGTACAGAGGTTTGGATTTTGCAGCTCTGAATGCCTTTCACAGCTCCTGCTTCAGCCAGGGTACTACAGATGGACAAACTGACATGCAGTCTAGATAAGATGAAATTTGCTTTGTGAACTGACATTTAATGGTCTCTTCTTACCCTGAAATGTAGCTACGAAAGCAGCTGGAGCATGTGGTAAGAATTACTTTAACAAGGAATATGGGTTGGGCTTTGCTTTTTCCCCCATTTCCCTTCTGTATTTTTTTTTGTAGAGCTGTAATCAGCTGCCATTTCTTACCAATGTCTTATGCAGTTATAGAAGTCAGAGGCTGTATTTCTAAGCCAAGCAGACTTTTGCCATGACTGCCCTTAGCCACAGGTTTGTAGCACACTTAACTCTGTTCCCTCCCATKCTCAGAACCTCAGGGGATGTTAGTGGGTGCTTCAGACCTGCCCGTTTTTTCCTGTTTCCTCAGAACTTTGTTCTGCAGCCAGATTACTCAGCTTATAGGTAAAATGCCATCAGGGGAAAAAACACATCAAAGCCAATGATAAAAGCCATCAAACAGCAGTGCCACGGGCTGGTGTGTAGGATCTGCTGCAGGGGAGGGTTTTGTTAGGAAGCAGCTCTGAGATTTAATAAGGAAAACTGAGATTTCACCTCTTAATTAATTGATCTCTGCCAAGCACCTGCTCAGTTCTGTGAATGGAGGTGCTATTAGGAAGCTTTGCTTTACTCTTTTCCCTGAGAAGCTGTTGATAGTAGCAATAGAGAAGAGGAAGTTTGTAGTGGTTGTTTAATTATCTCATACCCTGTACTCTCTTCAAGTATAAAAGTGCTGTACAGATAGCAGACATAAGCTTTGTTTCCCTACCAGTACTTCAATTCTCAGCTTCCTTTCAACCTTTGATATCTTAATTATATCCTATTTTTTATGCTGTATGTCTAGTGTATTATCTCTTAATTGTCTGAGCTGCAGCCGCCGTAGCTATCTTTGAGGCTGAGTCAACAGGAGCAAGTAAACTCTTCAAAGAGCAAAAGTAGGAGGTGTTGAGCACACCATGTCCACGTTCTGCACACTTCAAGACTTCTACCTAACACTGCTCCTGGAGCAGGTCTTGGAACAAAAGCCCCTCTGTGGCTGGAGCACATCAGGCGTGCTCCTTTGGCTGGGTTCRCCCCRAAGGAATCCAGTACAGCTCTCCAGYGTGCACCAAGGCAGGGTGTGGAGGAGTCACTTGGGCAAACTGCTTCAAAACCCTGCTCCCCATTCCCTTTGAAATACTCAGCTTCATGTGCTCCAAGTTGTCCTAGTAATTAAATTTCTTTCTGTGTTATGGCTCCCTGGAATCTTAGGATGGGATTATCTTTTCTTCCTCCTTTGCTTCTTTGGCTCCTTAGTGCAAACAGGGAGGCCCTGGTGTGTTCCCTCCAGTTTCTGAYTTTGGAATGAAATAGATGGTGTCTAGAAGAAACCAACAAGGAGAGCTTACCAGTGATGCCTTGTAAAACAAATTTGCCGATTTCTGACTGTTCTATGTTTTAAGATTCCTTAGACCCCTCTTTTCATAGTACCTCATCCCCTTGGATATGAAGGGAGTGCAGGAGAGCAGTTTTGCAGTGAAATTTTTGAGATCCACAGATAAACCCCRGCCATCAGTTCAATTATATCTTCCATAATAACTTTCCTGTAGGATTTGAGACAATTCACTTTTTCTGTTTTCTGGCAGAGCTCCCTAGCAAATAAATTTATTGAGGATTATGAGATACAGAGAGTCACATAACACAGGTTAATGTGTCCCTTTCGAGCTCCAGGGGCAGAGATCTCTTGGGATAGAAAAACTTCTGCTTATGGAAATATTTTTGTTTTGCTCTGTTCTTCTTGGTTGTTTGCATTTCTCTTTCTTGTTGCTTGGGAGGTCACAGTATTGCTATTTACCAGCCAACAACTCTTCCAGAAATACCAGGGTCACCGTCATCTTGTTTTTTGAGTGCTCAAAATAAGCATGTTGGGGCAAGAATGCTTTCTCTGTGTTTATAGGGCATAGCACAGCAGAACCAAGATTTCATTTGGGGCCTCTCTGTGTGCACTGATACCCAAAATAATTCCCAAACTTTCTGCAGCCAGACATCTCCTTGTTAAGTTTGCTTCAAGGAGTGGCTTTRTTGCTGTACTCCTGTTAGAAGCTCTTGATAATACAGGCATGCTTTTCTCTGTGATTTTGTCCCTTATTTCATCATGGAGAAAGTGCTGGGGGATTCTTGTGCTCTGTGTCACCTGGCTGAGGCAGGGCTGGTGGCACAGGGAAGGTTGGCTTTCACAGCACTTACTGCAGGAGCACCCACCTGTTCACCTGTGGCCAGCAGTGGCTGTTGTTGATAAAGCTTTTCAAAGATCTCCAGCTGATGTGCTGCTTTCACTGTTCTCTGTGTTTCTTTTAATATTTACTAATAATKTTAAATGTTTCTTTAGTAATAAGGAAATCGGTTATAAAAATCACCATTTTGCTAAATGGTGAAACCTTTTAGTCCATGAATAAATAGCCTGGCTCTTTTCAGGGTGGCAGCCTGTGAGCCAGGG
>JACDOX010000364.1:125250-160132 GCA_014549065.1 Cardinalis cardinalis
GCATGGGTGTTTCTGAAAGACAAAAATCTTGGGTGTAGTTGTGAAGAGAGAAATCATTGAATTTTTCTTCCCTTCCTCCCCTCTGCAGCCTGTCAGRGGAGAGCAACCCTGACAAGCACTGTTGTCTGCCTTGCCTGCCCTGACTCCCTGCCCTTTACCAGCWCTGTGCACGGAGAGAACCTGTAGCTGTCATGTGCTTCTGGAAGTTCAGAGGTAGATGAAAGATCAGATGAAAGTTTTCCTTGGCTTTTTGAGCCCAGCCTGCTGGGCACAGTGTAAATCTAGAAGGCTTGTGCTTGTGCCAGCAGGATGGCTCTGCAGAGAGCTCTGCAGATTCAGCTTTGCTCTGGGGCTAAGGGCAGCTTTAGTCTTTAACAAGTGAGGGTTTTGGAGTCAATGAGGGGGGTTAAGGTGCTTGTCTTGTGTCTTGCCAGCTGCTGTGCAGGTCTTTCTGTTCAGTTTCTGGTTTAATCATGTTCCATAAAAGTTCGTCTTTAGATAMAGGCTTTTTATATTTATTGAACTGGCTTGTGACACACTGATTCTGGATTTCATGTGTTCTGATACTGATCTGATGATCAGGCCAAAGTAGACAGAACAAATGTCCATTTTTTTAAAAAGTGATAATTAAGTAAACATGTGTATGTATTTCTACTTTCGCACAAACAGAATTTTGAGTGCTGATCATGATAGAAAATTGTAGTGACCAGTCAATTTATCAGTTTTACATAATCTGACCTATTAACTATTGTTGAGGTAGTGAGGTTCATGATTTTATGTGTGACATAAGGTAGTGAACCTCGTGTTGTGAGGTTCATGGTTTTATGTGTGACAGTGAAAATAAAATATCATACACAGGTTGACTTCACTCCTGTATTTCAAAAATAGAAAGTATTCAGTGACAGATAAAGAATAATAATTAGAGGTAATTTGCACAAAGGCATATTGCCAGGGAGAAGCAGATTCTACATTGATTTAACATTTTGACATGATCTGTAATTTTACCATGTAATAGCATAAAGAAAAGGAGGTAAATAGTGACTATAGTTTCTCAACCTGGTTCTTGTCAAGTCTTCACTCTGTGAAGATGTCTTTCATAGCTATAAACAAAAGAAAGAACTCAGTAGGAAAACCTAGTGATTGTTGAGMTTTCCAAATATGACTTGATGAAATGACATAACTTTTTCTCTAAGTAAGCCTGAGTTTGTGTGCATGTACTGCCAGACCTGGACAGGAAGGTCACAATTTCTCCAAAWTTTGAGGAAGATTTTTTTGAGTTGCTCATAGTTTTATTTGTGCAAAACAAAGTAGAAAAATCTCTCCATTAACAATACTCACAC
The DNA here is from genome assembly GCA_014549065.1 of Cardinalis cardinalis. Classification (NCBI taxonomy): domain Eukaryota; kingdom Metazoa; phylum Chordata; class Aves; order Passeriformes; family Cardinalidae; genus Cardinalis; species Cardinalis cardinalis. The sequence continues at coordinate 126,591 of JACDOX010000364.1, forward strand.
TTYAGCTGCTTTTGTTATTTAAGGGAAACTTGAATGTTGGCATTAGGGGCTTTGAGTTTTGATAACTGATTTGCAGGCTAATTTGCTGGACAGAGTGAAAAATAATTTATAAGCATAGTTAGAACTCATGTAAGGTTCTTCACTTTGAAGGGGATGGAGCCTAACCATACATTTTGTTTAATAGCATGGTCTTTGATTTAAATTTCTCATGTCCTGACACTAGTTAATAAATAATGCAATACTGAGAGTCTGTGTTGTCAGGTGTTGCAGCTCTGCCTGTTTAAGCCCTTTAGCCCTGAACATTGTGGGGTGAAGGAACAGTTTGAACAGACCTTAAAACATTTGCATCCTGCAGGAACTCCAGTGAGCATGGCCACAGTGGAGCTTCATTCCAGAAATCTCAGGTCCTGGGATACTGGAGGGACACTGTGGCTTCTGCTGCATCCTTAATCATCTGCAGAGTCTTTGACCTGTGTTTCTGTCTTTGGCTACCCCAAATCTGGGTGCATGATGTACACAGGTACCTTACCAATTGCAAATCTGAGTTTTCTTCTCCTGTTTACATCAGAAAATCTTAAGAGGTAGAGAACTGTTTAAATGCRAAAGATCGCCTTCTTTAAATAAAAGCCTTGACATGGTGCTTTTTGGGGAAAAAGATTGATGGAAAAGACAAAACAAAGTCATAGACATATAATTTATATTMATCTTCTGTCGTGAGGAGGATGCATTATTTGAATGGGTTGTTTAAAACTCTTTTTGCAGATATTTCACAATATGTACTTCACTTCTGCTGGTAGACAAAGAATATAAGAATTTACATTCACCAGTTTTAAAGTACAATTTCACTGGATTTCAATTTGCTGTAGATTGTCCTGGAATATTATTAAAATGGGGAAATTAGAATTATTTCTTACCATYTACAGTTAGTGTGTAAGCTCTCTCTCTTGATCCTGGATCACAAGCTCCCTCCATCCATCCTGGCTCTGTAAGGAGAGACAGCCATTCCTCTTTCTGTTACAGCTGACACTTGAAAATTCTCAGCTATTTTTAGATGATTCTCAATCTCATTTCTGTCCTTTGAAAAGAAAGGAAGAAAAAAAAATTCCTAGCCTTTAAATTTTTAACTTCCAGTGGGAGTTGCATTTTCAGAGAAGCCAGCTAGTCAATATAGTCTCATTAACACATTTTAACAGGTTCTGTTATATAAGTTTGCATTATTGTGATGGCTCTTTCATAGGTTTGGAGGGAATTGTTGGAACTCAATTTAAAGAGGAGCCATGCAGGGTTTGAAAATGTAGCTGCTTGCTTCGAAGTAATAATTTGTGAAAATATAAAGTGGCAGTTGGAAAAGAAGCCTAAATTGGGGATGTACCATGGAATTACAGCTTGTTCTTTTCTCAGAGGTCGTGTTTGGGCACGGCTTCTGTCTTAGGCAGCAGCACAGATTTGGCTGGTGAGCTGGTTCTGGGAAGGCATTTGTCAGTATWGGACTACCCCAGAAATCTTTACTGCCCTTTCAAGCCAAATTGTTTCCACCAAATTAATATTCTCTTTCATTTGCCTCCCCAAATGTTTTAACCTTGAGCAATAAGCCTACTTTGAGGGATTGGTATTTTTTCATGGTTCTGAAATTTCTTWGTGAAGGAACAACATGTTCTAGATATATTTCTTCAGCTAACATCCCTCAGGATCAAAATCTCCCTCTCAACTGCCTGTAAATTTTTTGAGTTTGTATTTGCTACAGTAACTTACTGTGGGAATTCTTGGCAAACCATGTAAATAACGATTATATTGCAAGTCTTTATTTCACTGATAGCACTTAATGTTCCTCTTGTTGCACGTATAAAACTGTTGCCTTCAACTGGACTTGATAAATTTAGAAATCACGTTGCTGTCATAAAATAGCATTACTTATAAAATCTCCAAAATTGGCGCAGTCCAGAAGAACTGGCTGAATAAAGTCCACTACCTTGGTGATGGGATCTTTCCTTCTGCCTGCCTRCTTAATGTGTGTGGGAACATGCAAACAAAGGAAAAGTAACATCTTGATCATCTGCTCATGAAAGAGCAGTTTGCTTCCTTTTGATGGATTTTTTTTTTTCCTTTCAGCTACAGTTAACTCAAATCTGTTTGTGTGGATGTCATCACAGGCTGGAATTCCCAGAGAACCTGCTGGGTACATGATTCCATAAAGCAGAGGTCCTGYCACTGCAATGGGGACAAAGGGGCTGTACAGAAAAGAGCCCAAAAGCATCCAAATACAGCTGTGTCTCCTTGTAAAGACTCAATTTCCTTCCAGTGTTACTAATTTTTAGGCCTTGATGGGAAGGCCTTCAAAACAGAGGAGGGAAAGTGGAAAGCAAAACTAACTGATGAACAATACCATTGATATTAACAATTATTTGTATATTTGAAGGGACAAAATGGTTGTAGTTTGGCTGTGTTTAACTGYACAATAAGCTAAAAAACCACTAAAAGCCCTCAGCAACACCCACCTCATAAAAAAGGTAAAGTCTATAATTGAAATAAAACATGCTATGAAACATTGACACAGACCACAGGAAATGTATGAAAACTTCATCTGATATTGGATGCTTAATTCTTTAAGTTCATTAGATAAATGAGGATGTTTGAGTCAGAAATGGGATCTTTTCAGTTTTAAATGTGCACCTTTGCTGTTTGACTCAGATGCACGTGCCTGAGAGAGACAGTAGAAGTTAATTTGTGGTTGTGCTGTTTTCAGAAGACCTCCCTGGGAAGCTTTTTCATAGGTGTTTCCAGTAGTTCTTGGAATCAAATTCTTTGCTTCTTTCACTGGTGTTTAGTGGACATTTGAAGTGTGTCCTGTAGGTACTGAGTGTCTCTAACCTCTGACCGACTTGGACGAGCGAGCAGCAGATAAATCTCCTGGAATTGCTCAGGGCCTGACAGGAGTGGTGCTACAGGCAGGATGTAATGAGGAAATGTTCCTGTATAAGGGCATGATTTGCAAAGAGACCAGGTACAACATCAGCTCCAAATTTCCTTTGTTTAGACAGCATGATGCTTGGGAAGAGCTGTTTCCAGCAGGTCTGAGCTCRGCCTGTGCTCAGAGAAGTGGCCACAGGCTTCCAGGGCAGGGATGGGGACCCTGTGGTGTCACACACTGTGACTGTGCACCAGCAGATAACCAGGCTTTGATCCAAGCCTTTTCCAGCTTTTCCCATCTATTTCCAGATTTTAAAACTTGGCTTTTATTTGGAGTGGGTCCAGAGGAGGCCACTAAGTTGATYAGAGAGATGGAGCACCTCTCCTGTGAGGAAATGCTGAGGGAATGGGGAATGTTCACCCTGAGAAGAGAAGGTTTTGGGTGACCTAGTTGTGGCTTTCCAGTACCTGAAGGGAGCTGACAAGAAACATGGAGAGAGGTTATTTAYAAGGGTCTGGAGAGACAAAATAAGGATTGCTGGAGGGCAGGGTTAGTTGGGATATTGGGAAGGAATTCTTCCTTCACAGGGTGCCCAGAGCAGCTGGGGCTRCCCCTGGATCCCTGGCAGTGCCCAAGGCCAGCTTGGATGGAGCTTGGAGCAGCCTGGGACAGTGGGAGGTGTCCCTGCCCATGGCAGGGGTGGAACTGGATGGGCTTTAAGGTCCTTCCAACCCAAACCATTCCATGATTCTGGGCAGTTGTTTGCATCTGTCTGACTCCCTGTTTGGGACTGACCTTGCTGGTAAGATCCATGTTATGAAAGAGATTCTCTCTCATGCACATGTAAGTTACGAATGAGACAAATGAGTAGTGTTTAATGTTTTACTTGCTGCTTGGCAATGTGGCATCATCTAGAAGCAGAGAGTGTTCTTAAAAGTACCACGTGAGGATGAGAAAATTTATTATAAGTTGTTTCATAATTCCAATAAACTATTTAAGAGAAACATACACACCCCGTGCCTCACCCGAGGTTCTGGAATCCTTAATGATCAGCAACTGCATTTTTCTGCTGAGAATGTTAAAGTAACATATATGTCTTTGGTTATGAAACATTGCTGCTGCTGGAAATTTCTGTGGATACAGAAATAAACAAAAGGTCTGTTAGTCTTCACTGAAGTCATATTTTCTTACCTGTGTCAGATGCTTTAATTTGATATTTGATGGTATTTTTCCAGAAATAAGTCCAAAAATCTTACATAAAGCTGTTGAGTTCATAGAATTGTGGAAGGGTTTGGTTGAAAGGGACCTTGAAGATATCTAGTTCTGCCTCCCTACCTTGGGCAGGGACACCTTCCTCTGTCCCAGGCTGCTCAAAGCCCTGTCCAGCCTGGCTTTGGACACTTCCAGGGATCCAGGGGGCAGCCACAGCTTCTCTGGGCACCCTGTGCCAGATCCTCCCCATCCTCACAGGGAAGAATTTCTTAATATCCCATCCATCCATGCCCTCTGGCAGTAGTAAGCCATTYCCCCTTCTCCTGYCACTCCATACTCTCTCTTTCCCCATCGATATGTATATATATAGCATTTCAGTAACTATGTGCACCCTTAGAATTTTTTTTTATATGAAAATGATCCGAGTTGTTGCTGCAGTCTGTTATTTCTCCAGAATCAGATGCTTGGATCGTGTTTAGTCAGCTTGGAAAACGTGTTTAATTCTTGTAGCATGAATGGCTGCATGTTCATGAACTGGGTGACACTTCTGACTAAAAGTTTTCCTTGGCTCTGTTTACCAGGGAGCCTCACAGAACTTACCTGTTGGCAGTGGAAGGTGGGCTCAGCACATCAAGAATGCCATTTTTAGGTGTGAAGACAGAGGATCCTGACAGGAAGGTGCTGATTTCTGAGCCCTGATGAAGCACTGGGATGGTCCTTTTGCTTTGTTGCTTATTCCTGCTTGGAGATAGGGCCAGTTTGGCCGTGGCTGTTTGCTGATCAGGAGTCAGGAATGATTTTGTGTCCATAATGGGGTACTGAAAGTGAATCAGAGCATAAGGGAGGCATTTTTATCAGGCACAGTGTTTTCTATGTGTTCTAAAAAACGCGTGCATGATGTGGCTATATTTAAAATKGAGTACATCTGTTATGCATTTCATTCTTTCCAAGATTTCAGGAGGTGACAAAGTTGGAATTTGTCTTAAAATTCAGATTAAAATTTTGTTTTTCCAAGTTAGGAGATTTGCCTGCTTGGCTTCCATCCTCACCAGTGTTTCTTTGAAGCAGTGTATTTGCAGAGCACTTAAAGAAATGGTATTAGTTATGTATTTTGGGATTTAGGTTGTGATGGGAGTTGTATGATCCTAATATCAGCCACAGCCAAGTGTGCAGCCAAGAGGGTCATAAATCACTGTGAGTTGTGCTGCTGCTGTAATGGAGTGGGATTGTGCTGACGGGGCATTATTTGTCTGCCTCATTTGGAGCAAAGGATTTGTTAATTCTTGTGCTGCTTATTAGTGCAGGAGTTGGACCGTGCCCCACCGGTGTTTGGGGCAGCTTTTGAAACACCAAATCCTCTGAATTCAAATGGCACTTGTTGAAGTTTACAGTTTGAATTGTGACACTTCAAAGAGGAGCTGGTTGGTTTTAAATTATTGAATTAAATAGGTTTTAAATAGCAGAATTATTGATTTGTGGAAATAATATGATTGTTTGTGTTAAATGTAGTTTTTGGGATGTTATGGTAACACAACAGCCTGCGTGAGGGAAATACATAACACAATTCAGGAACTGCATCTAATATACATTGAGCATGCCTATAGCTTGTCTAAATAAAACAGCTTTAAATGTAGCCTATGACTCACTGATATAAGTAAAGCAAAATGTTGTTCCAAAAGTCTTTGCTGCTGTATTTAGGTGATTCAGTATAAAATCAGAGAATCACAGCATGGCTTGGGTTGGAAGGGACCTTAAAGCTCATCCAGTTCYACCCCTACCATGGGYAGGGACCCTTTCCACTGCTCCAGGTTGCTCCAAGTCCCATCCCAGCCTGGTCTTGGACACTTCCAGGGATCCAGGGGCAGCYACAGCTTCTCTGGGCAACAAACACAAAGAGTTACACAGATTTTTGGGGTCACAAGAAGGATGACCTGCAGTATTTATGTAAGTTTTTATTGCTCTTCCAATGCATATATAAAATTACAACCCTGCTGTAATGGCTGTTGGAGGGCAATCATATGGAGAGTGAGGCAGTGAAGTGTAGCTGGTGTTAGATGTCATTGAAAGGGTTCTGCATCCTTGGAACTTTATTTGTAAACTGAGGCACCTCTCATCAGGGAGCAGCATTGACCTAATGAAGCCTGTGCTGCTGCCTGGGCTCCTCAGTGCTGAGGAGCCAGTGGGGCTGAGCCCCAGAGAGGTTTGTGTTCCCACAGTGACAGCAGAAAGACCCCAATGACCCACTCCATGTGTGCTAGGGCTGTGCATGATCAAGGAGGGAAGGAAGGTGAGGCAACCTGGATTCATGGCTGGGCCACAATCCAGTAAATCCAGCAGGGATCCCATCCCTGTGCTGGAGCTGCTCATGGCTCTGTTAGAACCTTGCAGGACAAAGAAATGGTTCTCATTTTCTGAGCTGCTTCTTTTCCTGGTGTGACTTGTCTCCTAAATTGAAGGAAATCATGCTTTACTTTCAAGAAAGTTTTGATTTATATACAATTGGTTATTTCCATATTAATATATAGCTGAACCATGATAAATGGGGATGAAATTTTACTCTCTAGTATTTACTCTTTCCTTTGTCAGGGGATAAAAATCTCCCACATTAGCACAGTACAGGCACTAGGAAGATCACCTGGTATTTGAATAGCTGCTGTGGATTAAAGGTGTGTTATTTGTGCATGGATATTGCAGTAAAGGAGGGTGGGTCAGGTGCTTGGTTTGAAAACTCTGTAGAATCTTTTAATTTTCCTAATGAATAAACTCATCTGTAGCTGTGGAGCCCATTCCTAAAACCCCTTGTCCAGACATTTGACTGTCAGAGTGTGTCAGTTTTGGCCATGCCTGTTCAATAATCTGCCAGAGGAGATGGCTCCTTGATCCAGCTCCACTTCAGGCTCTTGTTGGGTGTCTCAGGGGCTGTTTTGTGGTGTTCCTGCTTGTTCTTACAAACTTCTGGAAAACCCTGCTTCAAACTTCTGGAAAACCCTGCTTCAAACTTCTGGAAAACCCTGCTTCAAAGTTTTGGAAAACCCTGCTGTTTCCTGTTCCCTGAAGTGGAGTTGTTGCCAGTGTGAGGACTTTTTAATGTGACACCAGACATCCTGAAGATGTGGCAATGAAGCTTGAGATTTCTACTGTACATTGTGCTGTGGGAATCCTAAAGCCAGGTTTAAATCCCAAGCTATCACCCCTGTGTTCACTTCTAAGCTGTGCCTGTGGTCCATGAGACACACGAAGAGCTGCTCTGTGCTGAGGCAGGGACATGAACTCATTTATTCATAAGAAACTGTGCTAATGTTTTGGTGACAATGGCTCCCAAAATGCTGTATTTGAGGTTTGTCCAGAAATCCAGGTGCTTGTTACTGGAGCAGGGTTAAATAGACTAAATAGTGAATAGTGAGTAGCTAAAATTAGAATTACTGTTCTATGGGACACAGGGTGTCTCACTCTTTTTATTTTCTCATATCACAGTCCCACATATTTTCAGCCTACTGCATTTTTATTCACACATTGAAGGGGGAATAAAGGGGAGAATTGTACTTTGTGGCAGTAGAGATCCTTCATAAAATAATGGAAGGTCTTAAAATGTCAAATCTTCTTTTGGATATTAGAATGAAAAGAGATGGGGGACTGTGGGCATACCAGGCACTGTCATTCCAAAAATGGGATGAAGGATTGCAGGTTCAGCACAGCAGCATTCAAATTTTTTTTTTTGTAATTTGTTTGTTCGTCTGTTTAAAAACAAAGCAGTTAATGACTACTCTTTCTTTTGCAGTGTCACACTGGCTCTAAAAGACAGGGGAGTTTTAAGTGACACTTTTTTGGGAGGAAGGAAATGATTCTTTAATGGTTTAAAGTTTTCAAATGCTGCTTTGCATCTGGGGCAATCCCTGCTGTTTCCTGAACCAAAATTTAACTTTTTGGGTGTTTGAGATAGAAAGAACATACTGCACCAGCAACAAGAGTCTATCCAAGATTATTTTTGTTATTTTATGCTCCCCAAAGAAAATTCCGCGACCTTTAAAACGTGGAGGAGCCTCCACCTGTGCCAGATGTGGAAATGGCTGATTCAGTAAATATATCCAGCTAATATTTTTGTTTTGGATACAGGGACTACTTAGCACAACTGTTTATGTGAGTACTTCTGTTGTCAACGTGTCTCCATGTGGGGAGAAATTGAGAGTTTTTGAACTATTAGTGTACATTGTACAAAAAAGTTCACATGTTTTTAGCTGCTGTTTTATCAACCAAGACAGCAGAGAGCAAATGTATATAAACCATGAAAATTTGAGAGGTCATCACTAAAGTGATGTTAACAACACAGTCAGTAGGTTGTGGAGTTTCTTCATGTTTGAATCTAAAWTATACTATTGTGAACTTTAATTGCTTAATTTAAAAATATATTGCCCTTTTTGATTTTATTTTTTTWAATCTACTTAAATAAGCTGTTAATTGATGAAAAAAATGTTTTAAAAGAATCTATGTGAAAGAGAGATTAACAGCTGATTTTTGCCCCAGTGGGGATGATTAATTCCCATGATCTCCTGAGCACTGAGACCATGGTGCTTCTCTGTTTTGTGAGCTCTCCATGAAAGCTGGGTTTTCCTTCTGGATGCTCTTCCATGTTCTTGAATGCAGATTTTAGATGCCACACAGGAGTTGAATTTTCTCCATGAAGCACAACCCAGGATAACTCATGTGCTCTAAAGAAAGGTCGTATTTGCTGGTAGATCATTCTTCCTCCTCCCAAAAAAACCTGACAGCTGTTTTAAGAAGTTATTTTCAGGCTGGAACGTGAAGCTTGGAAGAGAACCAGGCTCCTTTATAAACAAACTTTGCAGTCCTTGTCCCCCACATAAAAAGCACTCCATATTTTTAAGTTTCATGTAGTTGGTCATATGTTAATTCTCTCATTTATTCCTCTCTTTTTATTTACTTCAGTATTTCTTAGTATTTGTTTGCTAATAATTCAAAAGCATAAACGAGTAGTGGTGGATTTCATGGTGGGAATTGTAATAGTGTTGCCAATGCAATTTGCTGATATGAAATAGGAAAGGTGGGATTTACAGATATTAGTAATATTGTTGTTTCTAGCCATAGAACTGAAGAGCAAAACTGACCTCTGAGCAGTATCTCACATATTTTGGTGCAAGTTTCCAAGGTCCCATAGCACTGTGGCAGCTTTTCTCAAAATATTGTGGCTTTTTAAGATAATTTTTAAGTGTTTGTTTTCATTGTTCTCTTGCAACTGAAGATAATCCCTGAAGGCATTATGACTGCAAAATATTTTAATGGGATGGAAGCTGTTAAGGGAAAATACTTATTCCTAAATTTTCTTTTGTATTTTTAATTACCCATTAGATTGTATCTTCTGAGAAGTAAATTAGAGAGGAATTTCGTGATGGTGTTTGGAAAAACTGGAAGGCAGTGGGGAAGTGAAAGCCAAAGGCATCGTGGGTTAGAGTGTGAGAGAAGAGATTGTAAAAAGTTGAAATCTGCAGGAAACCAATCTGAAGCACTTTTGAGGGCTGTTTTCTGTTTAGTCCTTAAATCTCAGCATCAATTAAAGAGATGTGAACCAAATGGAGAGAGCAAGTGGGTGGAAAGGATGGATGGATGGATGGATGGATGGATGGATGGATGGATGGATGGATGGATGGATGGATGGATGTCTGGAAAAGAGCAAGGAACTGAAGGTCCTGCAGTCTGGAGGAAAAAGCTCCAGGTGGGAGAGATGACCACGTTCTCCAGACAAGGAAGGGATCACTTACAGAAGGGAAGGATCTGGAGCTGGAAGCCCTGTGCTTAAATGCTGCAGGAGCACTGCCTTGGTGGGAGCACCAACACCTCCAGCAGGGGTTCAGGAGCTCTGTGGGAGCAGCTTTGGGCTGTGGCCTTGGGGCAGGTGGGCCTGGAGTGGTGAGAAGGTAACTCAGCACCTCCCAGGAGGCGCTGGAGCAGCCATGGATCAGAGGGATGGATCACTGCTGAGCCACTGGGAATAACCACGCAGTGTTTCAGCAAGAGGGCATGGCAAGAATTTTAATCCTCTTTCTGAATAATTTGAATAATTTGGCATAGAGCTGTTGCTGATTTACTGAGGTTGTTGTTTTGGGGTTTTTTGTGTGTTGTGAACTGTCTGGCTTGTCCAGGACACGGAATGAAAGAGAATTGCTCCACTCAAAGTAGGTGGAGATGATCTTTGCTGTCATCAAGAGCCACATGGAGCCAATGTATTGCTGGAGCTGTGCCTCTCCTCACTACTGGCRTGGAGGTGGCCCATCCCAGGGCTGTGTTGCCCAAGGAGCTCAGGGGTGCACARATCCAGGTTTGCCCACATAGTGCCAGCTGCATGTTGATATCTGGTACCCATTTCTGGAAGGGAAATGTGYTGTGGAGCAGGTACTTGTTGCCCTACCCCTGGTGACAGCTGGCTGAGCAGAGCAATGGGCTTCAGGGGGTTACAGTCTCTTTTTTTTCCTTCTTTTCTATTTTAGCATTCAATCAGTCTCTGCTTTTCATTACCAAAGTTTTTCCTATTGGTAGAAATCCAACACCCAACGATACTAATTTTTGTCTCTACATGCACATGTATAAGTATATAAATAAACCCATTGATTCAGTTTGTTCAGAATTGAAAAAAATACATCACAAAGGAACATTTGGGGGTTGTTTTGCTTTTGATGTGAAAACCTTTGGATGCTGCAGCCTTTCCAAATGCCAAGCCAGAAGTTGGATGTCTCTTTGCATGCTTGGTGCTGGAGCTGCAGGAGCAGCCCATGTCCCTGCAGGTGGATGTGCCMGCCCAGGGCAGCGGTGCCTGTGCAGGAGCAAATCTGCCTGTTGTGTCTTCTCTTTCCATGTTTATCCTTGGCCAGCTGAGTCCAATCCCAGTGCACTGAGCCAGGTTTGCAGAGCTGCTGATCCCTGCTCTGAAGGTGCTTTTGTTGTGGGTACACTTGTGTGATAAGTTTTTGTGATTATAAGTGTGTTTGTTGTTGGAATTTATTCTGCCCTGCTCTGCAGTTCTTGCATTTCCAAGTCCATTTAACTGGAACTTCACTCACACTGTCTAAACTTACAAAAGCAAACCAGATGTAGCTATCTGGAAACGTTTTTGTGTGACATTCTTTCTGTAGATTTTCCAAAATTATGTTGCAAATGGTCAGATGAAAATGAAAAATAGGTGATTCGGGTGAAAATATGAGCCACAGTAGGAAAAGATCCATTTCCTCCATGTGCAAACAAGAGCACTTGTATCATAAGACATTCTCAAATATTTTCCCTTTCTATTTTCATTTTTCCTTATCTACCTGTACAATTATATAGGCTTATCAATAAGCAGGTAAATATCAAAGAATAAGAAAATAAATTTGATTTTTTGATTGAGACAAAGCTGGCAAGTGATGGAAGCAGTGTGTGTGTCTGTGAGTGTTCTCTGAGGCTGCTGAGCCCTAATGCTTTGTTGGTAATATTTCAGACTTCAAGACTCTCTCAGCCATGAGGGCAGCCATCAAATCATTAATTTAATATTGTGTTAGCAGCTCCTCCTTGCAGTTATCTGCAGGGAGACTAAATAAAAATACCTTAAAAACCCATGTGACTAAGATCAAAATATCCTTAGGGGAGGAGCACTTCAAGGGCTGTTTTTAGGTACCGAAAACTTGAGACTGTCTTCCCTCTCCCTCCTGCACAGTTTGGGGTTTTGTGGTGCCTTTTTTTTGGTGGTTTTATTTGTTTTTTTTGTTGTTTTAGGAATTTTTTCAAATGAATTCTGTTTCTTTTCTTAATTGGGAAAATTGTTGCCTTGAAGTACTAATTTTTGAGGGTCACAGCAAGTTTGGAGGAATTGAATTTTTWAAATTATTTTTTATCAGGGTTTTTACATAAAGATTTCTTTGCATCTATTTTATTAATTTTTATACCTCTTTAATTTCCCTGTTAAATTGCACAGGGCCATGTTTATTACAAAAGGCTGCCAGTGTGTATGTTTGTATCCAGTTTCCTCAATAATTTGTTCTCTCTCCAAGTTTGAAACTTGAATCTTTTATTTGGTTTTGTTCAAGTCTGATGTAACAGTGCCAGAACTAATTATTTAAATTTCCCATTATAACCTTCTTACAATTTAAACAGTTTCTATAACACTGAACTTTCACAAGCCCCAAGTTTCTCCAGGCTATGCCTTGCCTTTAATTTGCAATTTAAAATTACAGTGGGAGTTGTGTCCCTAAGTCATTTTGATCTCTCTATCTACAGGTTGTGGAAACTGAGTTTTAAACTTGGAYTGGGGAAGAAAAGGAGAGTATAAATACATTTCACTCATTTGAAGCCCTTGGTATGATAAGCACATTCCCAAGAAGCAGTGGGGAGAACTGGTGGTCTGTTTCTCCAGTCTCCCACTCCTGTGGGATCAATGTAATTGGAATAGAACTGAGATTTACTGAGATTTAAAAATCTAAATCCCTCCTTCTCACAGAACCATGGAATCCCAGACTGGTTTGGGTTGGAGGGACCTGAAAGCCCATCCAGTGCCACCCCTGCCATGGCAGGGACACCTCCCMCTGTCCCAGGTGCTCCCAGCCCTGCCCAGCCTGGCCTTGGGCACTGCCAGGGATCCAGGGGCAGCCCCAGCTGCTCTGGGCACCCTGTGCCAGGGCCTGCCCACCCTGCCAGGGGACAATTCCTCATTCCCAATATCCCATCTAGCCCTGCCCTCCAGCAATAGGAGGCCATTGCCCCTTGTCCAGTCCCTCCAGACCCTTGTAAATAATCTCTCTTTGGTGCTTTTGACAGAAAGGAGATGGGTTTTTAATTTCTCCATTCAGTTTCCAAGCTCGGTTTTTTCAGAATTTTTGGAGTTGCACATTGATTGCTGGAGGAGCAGAGAAGCCCAACCAGGCTGGGGCTCGAGCAGTGGCCAGGATGCGTTTCCCTGCAGGATTTTCCATCACAGGAGGTTTTGTGTTTCCTGACAACCTTTGCAGYTTTCCCATGCCTGTAAAGCTTGTGCAAATAACTGACCAGCAAAGCTGCATCCCTACAGCTCAGCCTCCAGGCTCAGCACTAATGCCCCTCAGGCTGTAGCCCTCCATTCCTGCTGCTCATTTGCAGGTTTTCCCCTGGTTTTCCCCCCTTCTCTGCTGGTTCTCCCCCCCTCTTTTATTCAAGTAAGGAACCACATGGGAAAGTTCATTCAGTTTAAGAAGCTGCTTCTCCTCTGCTTGTGCAGTGGTTGTGAATGCTGCTTGAGTTTGCCTTCATCAAAATACCAGTTTTGCTTTGTTTTAGAAAAGATCAGAAGTTAGATAAGCATTTTTAAGTAGGGGAGGTAATTATGCTTCGCTGTTTGTAATATGATGCAGACACTGTTCAGCCCTGATTCTTGGCCTTCCACTTTCCATGTAGATTAGAACTGTTGAATTTCCAATTACCCTTTGGAAAATTTGTTTTATCTTCCTCATAGAAATGTTTTTCTTCCGTGCCTCCAGTGTCTTACTTTTCCCCATTGCTCTTTTCTTCCTTCCAATCTTTCCTTCCAGGTTTCCACACTGAGATAAAAGCCACGAAAAAGGGCTGGTTCAGTGTTTGATGCAAGTGAAGAGCTGAAGTAAATGAAGGAATGGGAGTAAGCAGGCAGGGAGGCTGGTTGGGATCCTGCTCAGCGGATCTGCTCCTGGACAGGTGTTCCTTGTCTATCTGCAGCTCATCTGCTACAGGGCTTTCCCACTTTCTCTGCTCTCTTGCTTTCTTCCTTGCAGTTGTTCCAGTTTAAGTGCCCATCAGTTCAGAATTCCCGAGGAAACAGCCAAAAACTCGATTGGAAATGGTCACAGTCATCCTTTAATTTTATACGGCCACAACGTGGGACATTGCGCAATCTCAGTGTTCGTGAATTGGCAGTGAATTTCCAGGCCATTTGTTCTTCAAAATCCATTTTAACTGGTTTTAAKGGCACAAAAATTTAAATATACAAATGGAAAAGTGGCAGAGCAGCTGAGCCTGTCTTGATTCCTTTGCAGGAGAGGAGCCCAAATCCGGTGGGCTGGGAAGTGCCCATAAACGGTTTTCAGTCCGAGTCGTTTGTTTAAACTCTGGGTTTATGGGACCTAAAATAGAGCAGAAGGGAAAGTAAATAATACAATATCCTATCTGGAGTGTTTCTTCTGCACTTGAAAATAAGTGAGTGCTAGAAGGGAACCATCAGGGTGGCTCTGGGAAGAGCAGCTGGACCAGGGATGGCAGCACTGTCGGATGAAGCTTGGGGTGCTTGCCCACTGCCTTCCCACCCCAGACCACAGCCACCAGCTCTGGGCCATAAAAGGAAACAACTTTTCTTGTCAAAATACAGCTGCCCAGCCCATTTGCTTTCTGGGAAAAATGTCCAGTAACTGCTGGTACAGCTGTGTGATGTRCAGCTCTACCTAGAAACATTTACTTACTCTGAACTTACTCGTTGGTTTTTCAGAGCCCATGTGGCAGGGGAATAACATAATGCTGCCAGCTGATGAATGGTCTCCATGTAGCAATGGAAAGCCTGGATAGAGTTTAAAGTTCAAAACAGTTTGCTTTTCAAAAAACGTATTTTTTTAATCAGAACAAATAATGTGMAGTACCTAATTACTTGTAGAAATCRTGCATCTCTGCATGAAATTAATTTTTGCATGAAATGTAGCAAATACATTTTGCCTCATCGTTGAATTTCTTACTTCATAATACCTTTCCTCATTGCTCTGATAGTTTTAAATTTCTATAAGCTCTTTAAATGATGCAAGAAAGTGCTCTTCTGGCACAACATGTAAACTAAGTGAGTGGAAAAGTAAATATTTAAGGCTGACATATTGAAGTATAAATAGCGGTTACTGTGTGTAATGTTTCAATTGTAAAACTATTTCTAAGACTCTATTAGTGTGCACCATTGCTTGTTAAAATGGGAATGTTTTCTAAAAGCTGCATTTCTGTTTTGGAAAGTGGATCCCAAAGTGGTCACAAATACGTCTCTGACATGGATCCCTTACGTGTTTGTCACTCGGCCCTGGAACAGGTCAGAGCAGCACAGATTGATGGGCAGTGAAGTTTACAATTCTTGGAGGTTTATCCATCTATTCCAGGCTGGATTTGGTGCTGTCCAGTGAAAAAATGAGGATTATGGTCCGGTAATGGGAGCTGGCTTTGTCACATTCCAGTGTGGAGTCATTTGAGGTCCAGGGATTCTGCCTKGCTCTGGCACAAACAGCATTCCCTGGGAGCTGCTCTGGGGGGATGTGTGTGTTCCCCCCCAGAGATACTGGAGTTAACTTACCTCAGACATCTCACTCGACAAGTGGAGTTTGGTTCTTCTTTKCTTTGGAACTTGATCTTTAGCATTTGTGTTTTGCAAGAGCAGGGAATGTATCCTACCTTGTGTCTTGGGGTACCTTGTCCCTCTGTCAAGGGACTCCTTTAGAGAGAGTTCTCTCCTCTAGAATTCCCTTTCTTGTGGATTTAGGGAAGAGCCCAGCAGTGTTTTAGCTCAGTTCTGTTCAGCAGTAATGAACAATTTTCCTGTCCATTCTCTGTGTCAGGAGGGCTGGGTGGTTTCCACATGGGCACAAAAATGCAGCTTTTAGTGCTGTGACATTGCACAAGAGCTGTAAACTACTCAGARCTAAAGTTTAGCTCAGGCTGAGCCAACCTGACATTTGAACTTAATGTTTAATGTGTTTTGCTGTAGAAGTAATATTGTAGGAAGGCATCCCTCTGTTGAGAAGTTACTGTGGTAATAGAKATCAGTGATCCTGCTGGTAACTGTCACTAAATCTGCTTATATTTTGTACTGGAAGCAGGTTTTTACCAAAAGTTTTCTGGAAGAGAATAATGTGAGTGATCTTCTAAATTTCAGCTTTTCCAGCTCTTAAAATAATGAGTCTGAAATGCAAAAATTCAGTCTTGGATTGCCCTGTAGGATGTGAACACACTGGAACCTTTCAGAGTATTCCTTTTCTGAAATTTCTAGTTTGCTTGGGCCAGGTTAATAACTTTGTCAGTGGTTCTAAATCTCATTATCAGAGCCCCATAGGCCCGCCTGCTGTCTATKTCAGCTCATGCTTTCTCTTTTTGGTTTTTATTTAATTGATTGTTTTTTGTAATTTCTGTGAAACATGCTTATACATTTAGCAATGAAGAGTTGCYCTTGCACTCCCATGCCTCTTCTCAGGGTGATACACATTTTTGTTATTACCTCAATGGAAAGAAATAATTTAGTAAGTTATTCCTTTATGTATTAGTTTCAAATCTAATCTATAATTATACAATAGTGTTAATCAAAATCAAGAACATTGTCCCAAGTACTCTAAAAATGAAACAAAAACCTCTTCATCTCTGTGAATTCTGGCTTCAGCAAACAAGATAGAGAGATACAGCCCACAGCAGAAATGATTTGGTATTCAGRATAGGAATATACCTAAATATTTTCTCTCAGAATGAGGTTTTAGAGAGTACTATTTAATGTCCCATMTTAGATACTTAAAAGTCTAAAAGCTTTGTTCAGAATGATCAAATGTGCTGTGCTGATGATGCAATACAGATAATTCAGAGGCTGTTTAGCACTTAACAAAAGACCAATCCTGCCAACTTTCCTCTTAGATTTGTTCTCTCCTTCATTTGATCAGCTGCATTTCTTGTCRTCTCCTGCTGCTTTTCCATCTCCCTGATTCCGTGATTTATTTGCTCTCCCTGACATTCCAGAATCAGCATTTGGGAGCTGTGGAATGTGACGGTGTTCACAGGGGTCTTAGGATGAGGGAGGAGATGAGGATCTGACTCCATGTTTCAGAAGGCTTGATCTATTATTTTATGATATATATTACATTAAAACTATACTGAAAGAATAGAAGAAAGGATTTCATCAGAAGGCTGGCTAAGAATAGAAAAAGAAAGAATGATAACAAGGGTTTGTGGCTTGGACAGAGAGTCTGAGCCAGCTGACTGTGATTGGCCATTAATTAGATACAGCCACGTGAGACCAATCCCAGATGCACCTGTTGCATTCCACAGCAGCAGATAACCATTGGTTACATTTTGTTCCTGAGGCCTCTCAGCTTCTCAGGAGAAGAAATCCTAAAGAAAGGATTTTTCATAAAATGTCTGTGACCGTGGAAGAGCAGGGCTGCCCTGCAGCTGCTGTGCAGCAGGGAGATACCCAGGGATCATCATCCTGGAATCACAGAATCAGCCAAGGTGGGTTTGGAAGGGACCTCGGAGCTCATCTSATTCCACCCCTCCCACTGTCCCAGGCTSCTCCCAGCCCTGCCCAGCCTGGCCTTGGGCACTGCCAGGGATCCAGGGGCAGCCCCAGCTGCTCTGGGCACCCTGTGCCAGGGCCTGCCCACCCTGCAGGGAACAATTCCTCATTCCCAAGATCCCATCCAGCCCTGCCCTCTGGCAGTGGGAGCCATTCCCTGGGTCCTGTGACTCCAGGTCCTTGTCCAAACTCTCTGTCACCTTCCTTGMAGGTTCCCCTTCCCTGGAAGGGGCAGTCACATCACTCAAGAGCCTTCTCTTCTCCAGACTGAACAATTCCAGTTCTCTCAGCCTTTCACTTCTCTTAGCCCACCACAAGGCTCACCACAGGCACTTTTTATCTTCTATTTTTTTCTAATGGTGCTTTTTAAAATACCTTCTACAGACTCACTTGCTGTGTTTTAACTATATTCACATACTTTAGTCCACGTGGCTGTTTGGAAATAAACCACTCAAATTCATTTAGGTAGTAACTGTAACCAGCACATTTATATCCCATTTTATATTTTATCACAGTTTTTAAATCCATCAGTAATTGATTAGAAATATTCTTCAGGTATTCTGGATATGGTACAGTCAGGTACTTAGGGTTCTTGCTTTAGGCTTATTCCCTTTTTAGTGCTAAAAAAATAGATTTTTTCCTCCTCATGGCACTGCCCATCATCCAAGTGTTTGAATACTGGAGGTGAGAGTTTTCCAGTAGCTCCTCCTTAATTTCAGAGCTCAGGAAGGACCAGCTCAYTTCCTGAGGTAGGGATTACTGATTTGACTTCTGTAAATCATATATATTTCTGTCTTCAGCAGCRTTAGCTCCAATACATTTGTATAATCTATAAAGCTTTAATCCAAACATGTTGTACAGGTTGTACATAGTTGATTCTTATCACACAATGTTATCTTGAGCAAATATTTAATTTCTTTTATCTCCCCAGAAACACAAAGTGCTAATTTATGATGCAGTTGCATTCAGGTTGACTCTTTAATTTCATGTGTGTATCACTTAACAGATGCTCTGGGGAGTAAGGATTCCTATAATTAGGTTTGACATATGTTTTCATGCGAGGTGAAATACTTTGCATGCTTCTAGAATAAATATTGACTAGAGCCTGGATTTATAATCCCAGTAAACAATTGGACATGTGCTGGGAGCCCTCCATGCCAAGTGTAAGCTGTGGCTTTGGGAGCATGGACCCTTGTGATTCCCAAATATTGAGTCCTTCCTAATGGCCTTTTTTTGTTGTTGTTTTTGCTCCAAAAAAGGGCAAGATCAAAGTGCAGTCTGTTCTTTCCTGCCCTTCTAGATATACAAAACAGCTGCAAAGCACAATCAGCTATTGTAGTGATATGTGCCCCAGGACTATAAATAGATGGAGAGCTGCAGGCTTGAGCTGTGCTGCTGCAGAGGCCAGGGGATTTTTGCTTGGGGTTACCAAACATTCCCTCGCTTGTTTGTGGTTTAGAACCATCATTTCCGAAGCTGCTGTATTCCAGTTGAATTGGAATTCAAAAGGATTTTGCTGTGGAAGCTTTATGTGACTTCACTGTTTGCATCTTCTCCTTCCTTTTTTTTTCTTTTTTTTTTTCTGCCCCAACACGCAAGAATTTTGCAGGTTTCTAAAGGAAGCCAATTCAAACACAATAATTAATTTGCTCAACCAAAAAAAAAAGAAAAAGAAAAAGAAAGCTGTGATGTATAGCCCTMGTGGGAAGTTTCCAGAGGCACGTATGGAGAGTGAGAATGAGAGCCACTTTTCATTAAATTGTGCTCTGGCCTCTCCTCCAGCCTGGAAGTGTGGAGTGCAACACTTGATGAGAGCTCTGTGTTCTCCTGAGCTGGGAGGTGGGTGGCTGTGTGAGTGTGCTCTGCCTCCTGTGCAGGAGGGATCAAATCTGCRTGGCAGAGCCAGAGCTTGCAGAGCTGTTCCCAGATTTTTTTTTTTTCTTTTTAATTCAATATGCTGCATATTTTTTATTCATTATGTTAACTCAGAAGAGCTGTTGAGAGTGTGCAAGCTAAGGACTTGTTAGATGCTGAGAGAAAAATTAGTGTATTTGGCAGAAGTGAGGTGTTGGAGATAATTTGGGTTTTGAGTATCCAGGAGGTGGCTGAAGCTGCTGCTGGCAGAGGTGAAGCAGACTTTAAACTGCTCATCTCTTTTCCAAGCTCTCTCTTCCTGGAAAAACTATTGATTCCCCTTGCATTTCAACAACATTAGCACCTCACAGTATCAGTACTGCTGTCCTGCTTTAAATTTAAATGAGAGGGAGGGATAAAAATAACTCCTTTGGCATTTCACATGGATACTTTTCAGCTGTAACCTTCATGCTTTGAGTCAGGTGAACCAGTTCACCTCTGGAGTCTTTCTCCTTTCAACAACAGGACCTGAAAATTGGATTTCCCACTGTGAATCAGGAGGTCTYGCCCCACACAGGCATCTCACTGATGGTGCATAAATGCAATCCCAGTAATGTGGTCAGTGTTTTCCAAGGCCACGTGAGGTTATGGTGGAAATTCCTCAGAACAGAGAGTGAATTTCTCATTTCTAACCTACTTGTTGTTTCTGAAGAAACAGCAGTAAGAATGTTGAAGGGAAAATGTTGAAATCCCAACTGAAAGGAATTAATATTTACCTGAATTCAAAAAATTCACCTCATATGACCTTTCTCTGGGAGATTTAGAGCGTTAAATGGAATTTTAAAGTCAAATATGACACAAGCTTGGAAAACTTCTACCTGCCTACACTGATGTGTTCTGCTGCATCAGTGACAATGTAAACTGAAGGGGCACACAGCAGATCTTGGAGGCAAATCTGATTTTTCCTTTAGTTTTCTATGTGGCAGCCATTTGATTTCCATTGGTTTGGTTCAACAGCATAACACAGGCTGTTGAGGGACCTCTGAAGGTGCCTTGCCCAAACTCAGGCTCAGCAGAGATTTGGAGCTGGGTTTTAGGATCTCTCCCACTGTAACTTGTCCTCRTCACATCCTGCCCTGGTGCTGTGCTCCTCTGTGGAGAGCCTGGCTCTCCTCTTGCCCTGTTGGGTGGTTGTGGCTTTCTCCTCTCAAAGCTCCCAAAATCCAGCTCTGTCCTTACACACCAAGTGCTTCAGCCCCTGATCATTGTGGGGTCCTCTCTGGTGTCACCCTCTCTGATGTCACCCTCTCTGGTGTCACCAGCTGCATCCCTGGGGAGCCCAGAGCTGCAGGTGGTTTTCCAGGTGCTGTTTGAGTGCTCACTGGGATGCTCTCAGGGCTGAGGTGCCTCTGAAGAGCAGCCTGGTCTGTTGACTGCTCCCAGCTTGGCATTGTGTCCTGTTCCCCCCCCCATCTGGGCTGTGAACTCAGTGGTGACATGAAGTTGTCATCTTACTCAGACTGAGATCTGCAAACTGAGCTCTCCTTCTGTGTRGCAAGGAGCCAGAACAAACCTGTGTGCAGCACTTGGTGACAAAAACTCCATTTGAGAGACCCCAGTACTTCACCTCGTCAGCTTCCAGCAAACAGACCTTGTAAATCCCAGCAGAAGGAGGAGAGGAAGTGCCAAACCTTGTCTCAGGTCTTGCTTTCAGGCTGAGACAGCCACAAGGAGAGAGGATCCCTTTCTCCACAGCCACTGAGGCTCATCTGTGTGGAGGCAAACACGGTGGGAGAGGCTGAGAGAGAAAATCAACCTCCTTCCTGCAGATGCACTGAGGATTTTAGCTGCTTTGGGAAGACTTGTGCTCTTCCTTAGCATAGATTCTGGTTTATCCCCTCTTTTTCAGGAGAAAACATTTCAAAATGTAATTACAAGATGGATTTCATCTCTTCTCATTGGAGTGAAACAGAGGGAATAAAACCACAGAGATGTGGAGGTGCTCAGATCTGATCACACGCAGAAGCAGAGGGAGGGAGGGGAAGGAGCACCTTTGTTTTCATTTCCAGCCAGGGGTTCCTGTGGCAGCCCGAGCTGCAGGCACAGCAGGGATGTGCAAATTGGGGAGGTACCRGCCAATCGAGAGGGTCCAGGGGCAGCACAGCTTTCACACCAAAATAACAGATTGAGGATGCAGTGAGCACAGCTACATTTTATTTTTAATTATTWTTTTACCCTCAGGCTTCTATGCTTGCTGGTTTGCCTGGGAGAGAAAGTGCAGCTTCCCTGGATGCATGCACAGTCCAGGTCCAGCAGAAAAGATAAATGCTTTGCTTGTGCTGCGGTGCTAATGGGAGAGCAGACTTCAAATAATCAGTTTTCCTCTAAAGTAAACAACTTCTATGCTTCTGACAGAAAAGATGAAAAGCACACCTCCTTTTAAAACCAGACCTTGCTCCTTAGCACTGTGGCAGCTTTATAAATAAAAAAAGAAAATTAAAACTACTGTRTAGGCTTAATATGAGAAATTCTTTCTAGGAAATACTGTATGAATTCCATATTCTGTATATTCCCTGTATTCTGCAAAGAGGACACCCAGCTGTTGTGTAGTACCTTGGGTAGATGGCTGTGATTTAGTGGAGCCCTCCAGTAACYATTAGAACAATATTTCCTTTCTCACTTTTAAGTTCATACAGTTCCATTCCAGTTTCCCAAGCAAAGTCTTGCATGAGATTCCAGTGGCACAGATCAATGAGAAATTGAAATGTYCTTTCTTGGACTGGGAAGCTAACTGGAAAAAAAAATAAAATTAGGGATTTAGCACCAAAAAAATATGGTATAGGTTGGGTTTTGTGCTCTGTAGAAAGAGAATGCTTTTCAATTTGAAGCTTCATTTTCCTAAGAGCCATGAATTGAGGTTTCCAGCCTAGGGAAGTGTCCCAAGTGGAACAAACCCCATTGTATTAGCAATGTGTRTTTCCATGTTTGTCTGTATCATAATATACTTATCATTCTGACTTTCTTGGTGTTTCAGAGAGACCCTGTGATGATGCTTTTTAAGGGAGAAAAATCTCCTGCTTAGGATACCCACAGCAGTAACAAGTCTTCCTTTATATTAAAAACTATTTTTACAGCATATTTCTTCCCTGATAGAAAAGTGTTAAAATTAAACAAGTTTGTTAACAAAGCTTTTTAGACTTAATCATTCAGGAGGGTACCTTTTATTTTGACATCAAATTCATCTATGATTTATCTATTGGTGATTAAGGAATGTGTGCAAGAGCAACAGTGACAAGTGAAATGAAGTCAGAAATCCACTCAGGAGGGCAAAATGTCCATGAAGAGCAGAGATCTGACTGTACACACAGTGATGTGAAAACTTAGACTGGATTTTGATGTTGGTGCCAAGGAATAGATGTACTGACCAAGCTGTGAGCTCACCTGTAAATCGTGCACTCTGTGTGAAACCATTCTGTGCTATCAGTGTCTTTCATTTCAGTTTCCTTGAGGGAAGACATTGTAAATCAAATGGTGATTTTAGCACTGTGATTTTTTCTGCYTTTTTTGCTTTGCCCCTCTGAGGTGTGCAGCTGCTTTGCTGCACTCTAGATAAGCTGTTGCTTCTAAACCAGCAAAAGCTCATACTGGTTATCTCAGGGTCAAGCTGAAAAATGTCAAAAGTTGGTTATAAAATCCTCCYTTTACATAAAATAGTTTACACAAGTATGAGGGTAACAAAAAGCATATTCTGCTTCTCATTCAAACAAGTTGTCTCAAATACTTTTGAAAAAAAGAATTGCTTGTTATCAGATTAAAAAACCCACAGTTTTTAAGATGAGTAAGCTAAAACCACTGTGACTCATCGTGTTTCTGAGAAACCTTGATCCCTAACCTCAGGGAAAGAGTAATCCCACAAAACACTTCATTCTTCATTGAGGAATTTTGTTTTTGAATGCTTAAATCTTCAAATAAGCCATGAAAGACTTCATGAGGCAAGTGATTCTGTGGAAGTACAAAGGAATTGGGCTATGAAGTTGTCTCTTCCAATTCTAACAGAATTGTGGCAGCAAATGGCAGCAGCATCAGAGAGGCAAATACAGAGGTTAGGGAAACATTTAGTCTTTGTTGGATTTCTTTCAGTTTTTCTAAGCACAGCCGAGAGCTTTTTTTTTTTTGGAGTGTGATGGGAAAGGGGATATTTTCTTTGTTTCTCTGCTTTCATTTGATCTTAATTCTTTAGGTTGTTTTTTAAAGCTTTTTTTTTTTTTTTGCCTAAAGGCTGCAAATAAATAGGTTATTTTTACAACAATCTTCTTCTGGAGACACATAATCTTTACTTTCCCCAGCATCTTCTATACATCAGTGATTGAGAATTATTCCACATCCAAATGAGAAGGGATGTAAGTTACGCAGGGACAGCACAAAGCCCCAAAAATCAAACTGGAGGAATGGATCCCTAATTTCCATGGATCCCATAAATCCTGTTTATAGCCCTTGCAGGGCTGCTCTCTGGCTGAGTGCTGAAACCCCCTTTGCAGAGRCTGCACAGAGAGACCAGACCTCTGTGATGATCTCATGGTTTAATACTCAGCYTGGACTTCCAGGTGGAGGCTGATGCAGGAGCTTGCTTGGACCACAGTAAGCTTGCATACCAGAAACTTTCTGTCAATAAACCTGCCATCATTCAACYGTAGAGAAAGCTTCCCTAAGAATAACTTTTTCCCCATTTCTTTCCAAGATGTGAAGTATTTGGCATATCACGAAACTACTGTCTCTTACGTGAGTTTATCAACAGATTACGCAGGGTGCTCCTCTGTCTGGCRTGCAAGCACAACAGAAACATTATTGATGTTGTATTTGTGGAGATTGGACATGCCTCTTCCTAAGGGCTGGGAGATGGCTGAGTCAGATCTCCAGTGAGATTAACTGGAGGAGATAGCAGGGCACTGTCTTTGGGTTTGGTTTTTGAGAGGAGATGAGTTTCCACAGGGAGCTATCTATTTATACCAGCTCAGAGCCCACTGATTTTTCACCCCTGTTGTTTTTGCATTCCAGACGCATTCCTGCACTCCCCAGTAATAACTTTTAGCCCGAGGGTTTGAAATGTAATCAGCTAGTTATTAGCACAAAGTCTGAGAATGTTTTTGCGAAGGATGAAAAAATCAAATGTGGGCCATGAGCTGATGGAGGAGCTGGTGGTTGGGGGCTTGCTGTGGTATGAACTAGGCTGCCAGGACTGGTCCAAGTGCAGAGAATAATAATAGGTGATTTATAAAATATTCAAACCTTGGAGAAACAGAAATGCTGATTTTACCCATGTCTGGTTTATGTCACTTGAAGGACTTCTCCTTGTTTGTCTGGTGGTTCTGGTATCTCCTTCACTCTTAAAAATAGGTTTGAGTATCAGCACTGGGCAAAGATTTGCTGCTGGGAGTATGGGGGTGGACTCATTTCAAAAGAACAAATAGAATGTTTCAATGGATGTGCATTTAGAGAATGTTTCTTTAACTGCATGTTATTTAATGTCCTTCCCACTGGATAGATTTACTGACRTGATGTAATGGTGATCAAGCAAATCTGTTGGGTAGCAAGTGACAAATCTCCATATCTGTTTCTTTGGGTGTTCCTGTGGATACRTGAAAGAATTCATTGCCTGTGTTATGTACTTTATGGGCATGAATCATGTTCTAATCCATCATGTTGTGTTCCTTGGTGAAGTACGTGCTGCTGCAGTGATCCAGCATTTGCAGTGAGTACTCAGGAGCACAGGTTCACCTGTGGTCACCACACATGGTTTAAGGCTTGGCATGAGATATCTGTGTGAGCTCTGATGACTCCTCACCCAGGTGTTTGTCTCCTCTGTGCTGGGAGCTTTGAGGGATGGGCTGARACCCTCAACAGCTGCTTGTGTGACAGAGAATTTGTTTTCTGTCCTTGCAGTTTGGGGGTAGGGGGTGTAATCACCCCTTTTGCCCATCATGTTGTTTTCCAGAAATAAGAGATGCAGTGAACTCCATTGGACAGTGATCCAGTGGGAGAGAGCAGTAGAAGATGTCCTAGAAGATCAAGGCCGGGTTGGAACTGGTCTAGTGAAGAAGTCCCTGTTCATGGCAGGAGGGTATYGGAGCTAGATGGTTTTTAAGGTGCCTTCCAACCCAAACCATTCCACAATTCCTGATTCTTGGTTGTGGTGCTTTCCTGACTCCGCAGAGTTTGGGTGCTTTGTCACACTTAGAGGCCACAGCCTGAGGAACACAAGGTGGAAACCTTCACTGGAGGTTGGATCAGCTGTTGGACAAGACTCTTCCAGTGAAGAGCTGGCCATGGCTTTCCCACCACGCTGCCAAGCCAAGAGCACGGTGTCCTTTTCACTGGGTGACAGGGCTGTCCTGCAGCCAGCCATCACCGCAGCCCCATGGCCCTGAGGGCCTGCTCCATGTGTAGCARCACTTGATCCATCTCCAGGATGGGTTTAGTGTCCCCTGGGTGGAAGAGATCCATGCTGTGGATCCACCCTGGCGTGCAAAGAGATGGGGACAATTCAAATGTGGCCTGTCAGGACTGGGGGCTGCCTCAGTGTTCCACRCTGAGGAAATGGAAGGAATTTCAGAAACATTTTGACTGTGTAAATAAACACAGTTCTGGCAATATTTCCTTTTTTAACCTTGTKTTTGGACTTTCAAATGGTTTTTATTTTGGGGAATGATTATTTGTTTACAATTTTACCTAAGGAGGGGAATGAACTGAAAAGCTGATCCTCTGCTTGAGGGAGACACAGCACTCATGTAGCTGTTCTGAAAAGAGCAGTGGCTCTGAAGTTATTCTTATTTTGAGCTAGAAACMCTGCAAATACTCAGTGGCTGAAGCTTGCCAGTTAAAATACAGCTGTATAGTGATACATACTTCGGGGTGGCAGCTCTTGGGAGTTTCTTCTTCACCGCCTCACCAGTGTTTATACCTCTGTGAGATATTGTTATTCTGAAGTGCCTCCTGCAGCAGTTTTATTTGCATTAGCTTTATTTTTCAGTACTGAATTAGTAACCATTTAAAACTGTCAACCACATGTAAACAAGTGGTGTGTAAGTTATGAATAACAACTTACCTGGAATTACAACTGCCTGTTTGGATTGCACAAGGCTCGGCGCTGGGGGAGTTGTGAAATGACTGAATTCACTACTGCAACATTATTTCTGTTTGTCTGGCTTCTTGCAGCCAATTTGAATAAATACCCTGGTGCTCACGTGATTCCCTCAGCCAGCAGTCCTGGGGGGGATTGCTGGCTTCCCAAATGTTGGAATATGTGTGCTCAACTCCAGCCCATGTGATGAGCAGGAGTTGCAGGCTCTATCAAA
Organism: Cardinalis cardinalis; assembly: GCA_014549065.1. Taxonomy (NCBI): domain Eukaryota; kingdom Metazoa; phylum Chordata; class Aves; order Passeriformes; family Cardinalidae; genus Cardinalis; species Cardinalis cardinalis. Next base: position 153,199 of record JACDOX010000364.1, read on the forward strand.
ACTGTGCTTGCTCACTGTGTGACTTGTCAGTTCTGACCAAAGATCTTGGATGGGGGAAGAAATACCGTTATTAGCTGATCTAATAATAAAATGTGTTGAACAAGTATTTGGTATAAACATTGACTCTTCAAACTGTGCTGGTGGGCTCTGATGGCCGGTGGGGAAATGATCATAGAATCATGGAATGGTTTGGGTTGGAAGGGACCTTAAAGCTCGTCTTGTTCCCCAAATATGCCATGGGCAGGGACACCTGCCRCTGTCCCAGGTTGCTCCAATCCATGTCCACCCTGGCCTTGGACAATGCCAGGGATYCAGGGGCAGCCACAGCCGTGGCCTCCCCACCCTCAYAGGGAACAATTTCTTCTCAATAACCCATCTAACCCTGTCCTTCTGTGACAGTGGGAAGCCATTCCTCCTTTCCTGTCGCTCCAGGCCCTTGTCCAAAGTCTCTCTCATCTTCCTGGCAGGTTCCCTTCAGGTCCTGGGAGGCCACGGTTGGGTCACCCCAAAGGTTCTTTTCTCAAGGCAGAACAATCCCAATTCTCCCAGGCTTTCCTCAAAGCAGAGCTGCTCCATCCCTCTGCTCACCTTGGTGACCTCCTCAGGACYCCCTCCCCACAGGTCCATRTCCTTCCTGTGCTGGGGACCCCAGGTGACCTTTTTCTTTGCTTGAAGCACTGATACACAGATGTATACAACTTTTTTTAAAAAACTATATTTTTAATGCAGGAATTATCTGAGATAYGCAGATTTACTTCTTTTCATTTGATCCCTTAAGGGCAAATCTTTTATGTTCTCTGAGGGTGTCTTAAGGTTAATCAARCTAATGAATTGTTCTTCAAGGTAACAACATGGATGGTACTTGTGTTCTCCATGCAGAGCCCACCAGCTTTGCACATGGATTTTGGCTGATTTGGGTTTTACTTCCCTCTGAAGCCCTGGAGCACGAGGGCACTGCCAGCCTGTGGGATTGCCCTGCTCCCTATAAAATGCTGATTGAGCATCCAGCTACCTGCATTATGCAACAGGGAAAGAATTTGCCTGATCGTAGCCCTGTCAACACAAAGAGATTGCAGCAGTAGAACAAAACAGGCTTCTAAAGTCTTGTTTAAATTGAATCTGGATTCTATTAAAAAGTGTTAGTCCAGAGAGCCACAATAGCTCACTCGGTTACCATGGGCCGGGCAGGCTCCAGTTGCATCAGACTATTGTTTTTTATTGGAGTCCTCTCTCCCATCCTGCACGTTTGTTATTCATTAATTCTAAAATATCAATCAAAAAGATAGGTGGCATCCTCTGGTCCCAAGTGSAATTTTCCTGGGTGGGATTTCTAATAAGCTTCTGACTGCTTTCACTGTGGCCTCGCCTTTTTAGTTTAAAGTGAATGATTTTCCATTCTTGAGAGCCTGGAGCTAAGAAAACCTGCACCTAGAGCCTCTCTTTGACTTCTTTTTAATTCTGCCTGTGTGTAGCAGAGGCTGGTGCAGCCATCCATAGTTCCTGAGGTATGCCAGCTACTGTGTGGGAAGAAAATTAATATATATGATGTCTTTCTGGATGTTTGTGGCTTTGTATAATTGTCCTGTCTAGAGCAGTGGAATTTTTGTTGAGAAATCCTTATCTGTTCATAGATCTCTGGTTTATAATGCTGCTGTTTAAGTAAATTGTTTGAAGTCCTTGCCTTGGAGATATCTCCTGTGCCGTGTTCACRTTGCTTGTTTCCCTCCCACAGTAGTTTTAAGTTGGAAATGCTTTTTTGTTTGTAATAAAAGGAAGTTTTGGAAGCATATTCTACATATCCCAAAGGATTGCTGCACTCTTTGGGTGATGTGGAATGTCAGAACTTCCCACGTGTGCAAATTCACCAGGGGAACGTGGACAGATCCTGCCCAGAAGCTTGGATGGCAGAGGCCATACAGAAAACTATTCCCAAAGGTTTCCTCTGTCATCCTGCTGCCTTCCATGCTGCTGCCATGCAGCAGGGATTTCAGGTGTGGACAGGGATGTGTGTAATGGATTTGGGTTACAGAAGAGCTCCAGGGGCTGGTCTGTGCCCTGTGTTTGACGTTGTGGAGCTGCTGGGGTTGGTTATGGCCTTGGCTGTCTGGGTTTGGGCTCTGAGGTACCTTCCTGGCAATGATGAGAGGGAGGAAAAAAGTCCAAACCCACATTTGCATCCTGGACAAGAAGCTGGAAGARAAAGATTCTCTGTAATGTCTTCATAAGACTTCACAGTGCTGTGACCTTGTAATTTTCCTTGAAGCACAGAGTCCTGAGCTGCCAGAAGTGGCTTTTTGTGCGTCTGAAGTGTATTTACACCTGCTTTACCTCACTGCAGCAGCACCCACAGSATGGAGCTCTGCATCCCCCAGCTCCCAGCTGGCAGTGGGTGCAGCAGGGAGCTGGACAGTGGCTGCACTGGGGCTGAGGCTCTTGGTCTCCATCCCTGCTGCTCCTTCTGCTCTTCCACCTCTGCTCTGGCACCTCATTCCCAGTCCAGCAGTGAAATGATGAATTCTGAATGGGCTGTGTCTTTATTACGTTCAGTTTCTAACTCATTATTATTTCTGTTTCCAGAAAAGGTATTCTGTGGGAGGAATATAATAATTTTTGAAGTGTTTGGACCCCCCCTACAAGTGCCATGCCCTCATGTGCTTGGGTGACTTGTGCTTTGGCCACCAGCATTGTTCAAACATTTCTGGTTCTCTTAGCATGCTTATTCCTTTCCAGGTGTTAAAATTAACACAGAGGACAAAGGGATTGTCAATAAATGTGAAAAATAATGTCAATAAAATAATAGCAGATGCCTTTTCAGGCRTGGGATTGCATCATGGAATTTGTTTTCGTGACCCAGACTGCAGGAGAGTTTGCAGGGTGGATGAGCAGTGTCAGTAAAAGCCAGACAGTATTTTTACCAGTTAATCCCCAACATCCTAGAGCTGGAATTAGGGCCCCTTTTTAGCTTTAAATGTAGGAACATGATATATCTCCTAGGTTTTTTGAGGGACCCTTGGGACAGAATCTCTTCTCTGCAGCATGTCAGTAAATTTGCTGGACTTCAAGCTTSCCTTGCCCCTGGCAAGGCTGCAAAATCCCAGGCTTACCCTTCCTTAAACCTGCTTTTCTCTGCTATTAAGGTGACAAGCTGTGAGCTGTACTGAGGTGAAAAAATGAGTTAAAAACCCAGAGTCACTGCAGAGAATGGGCTCATCTGCTGTTCACTCTCAGGCCGTGGTCAGAGGCACTTGGGACCAGCAGAGCTGGTGGAGCTGAACATAAATAAGGGCAGTCATAAAGCCCCGTGTAGGAGGGATCAGTCTCTCTTGAGCCTCTTTCATCTGCCAGGAGAGTTTAAAAAAAAAAGTACATAAATGTATATATCTATATAACATCATATATATATATATATATATTATTTATAAATATATATATATATATATTCCTGAGCCAGCAGTGGCAGCTGGACCAGTGTGTTTGAGCTGCATGTTTGCCCAGGCCTTTTTCTGCTATGTTTTTCCTTTGGCTGGGTTATTTTATCTCACCCAGATGAGAAGAAGATAAAAGAGACTGAACAAGGATGGATTACCAGCCTGCAACTTCCTTTCTGCAGTTTAGCTATAAATGTAAATTGTGGGTTTGGGTCCAAGGTTCCCCACTTAAAACTGGCAGATGTTGAATACCAAAATTACACATGTGTTGTTGATCAGCATTTTCCAAACCCACTGTTGTCTATTAGAGGATCAAAAGATCAAAAATAAGTATTTTGCTAAACAAAGGGGGCATAAGGAAAACAGCAGTTTACCATAATACAGAAGATGCCTCTGGTTTCTCTGGCTCTTTGCAGCTCTTCCTTGGAGATTATGGGGATRGGTTTGGGGCTTTGGCTTTTTTGAGTTTCTTTTGTCTTTCCAGTCTATAAAGTTCTGTTTCTTATTATCATTGTTTCTGCTTTCCAGAGACCTAAGATAGCAAGTTGGTTCAGAAATTCTCTTTCTCATTTTAGCCACAGGAAATGTTGCTCCATACATTCAAAGTGCTTTTCCAGGTAGGCTTSTTTGGAATCTCAGTGGTTTGGGTTTCATGCTTTTGTTTGCACTGAGCTGGAAGTGGTTTCTGTGGGTTAGAGGGTGGGACATGCTTCATTGCTCTGCAGGTTGGGGGAAATAAATCCAATTTTTTACAGAGTTRTCCAGTGTCCTTTTGTGCAGTCCTGCAGTGTGAGTGACACAAAGCCTGCTGKATAAAAGACAGTGGTGTGATCCTGGCTTCCAGCTTTATCACTGAAATATCTGCAGATAAAAACCTGGAAATCTCTTTGGGGTATTTTTAGGGCTTTAAAATAGAAAAAAAAAACCTCATGAATTTTTTTTTTCATGTCATTCTGCATAGCCTTCATCAGAGCAGTTGGATGCATTGTGTTTACCTTTACTGGTGCTTCCCTGACTGTTTTTCAAGAATGGATATGATGATGTGGGGACTTTAGGGTGTATTTGATCTTGAAGTATTCAGTGAACTGCTGTGTGTGGTGTTACACACACCCTGTTGTGCAGGAGRAGTAGAAAATGGTAAGCTGAGGTTATAAGAATTAACATTCTTAATAATATAATAATAATAAATTATAATATTATTATTTATATTAATAAATTCATAATACCCCAAACATGGGATTATTATGGGATTATAAGAATTAACATAAAATTCTTCATTAATTGTATGTGTGTGGGAAGTAAATTTGTAGAAAATTTTAAAATCTTGACAGAAAGCTCACATAGTATGCATTTGTGTGTAAACTTTGAGATAAATGTTGWCTGAGAAATGCTATAGAATAAGAGACATTGCTGAAAGAGAGATAGAACTAGAAACATGTTTCAAAAAATAGCCTTATGAAAAAGCTGAATACTYTAGAGAAATAGAACTATAAAATGTRTAATAAAATAATTACATATATATAATAAATATATAAAAATAAATAAGAAGTAATTACTCTMTATATACATAGTAATTAAGAAATAATTAGCTTCTAATTRTAATAGTGTGGATGATAACATCTGTATTGTCTYACCCTTYTCATGAGACTAAAAATAGAATAAAAATTTTTAAAACCCCTCTCAGTTACCCCATCTCTAAGTCAAAAAAGAACTAAATCCAGCATGTGGGAAGAAATCTGCTGGCTTTGGAGGCAGGGCCCAGGATGCTGTGAGCATGGGGAGGACAAGGGGAAGGGCAGGGCAGGACAAGGGCTCCTGGTGGCTCTGCAGCCCTGGCCATTCTGCTGGTCCTTCCAATGCCTGGCTGCCCTTTCTCTGAAAAGTTTTCCCTAATTCCCAAACTAAACCTTGAGTAGTGAGAAGACAACAGGTTTTTTTTGTTGTGGTGTAAAATCCCAGTTCAGGAGATGAGAGTGTTGTGCTGGGAGGAAGGAAGAAGTTTGTGTGAACTCYCCGGCTCTAGTGAAGTGAGAAGACAGTCCCCATAAATACAGATTTGGCAACTGTTGAACTTTAAGAATGAGGGAGAATATTTCCTACTGGAAATCATCTTTAGATTCAGCAGCAGCTTGGACCCAAAGGATACTAAAGCTCCTGGACTGGTGGTTTGTGCTGGATTATTTCTTGCAGGGGCATTAGGTTAGTGCCTGAAAAATCATTTGTGCTTTGAAAGGGAAAAAACCAAACCAACCAGCCCAGAAAAGKGAGATGCCCAAAAAAACCTGCAATTAGAAGTAAATACATTGGTGGGATTTTTTTTAATTACTATATGCCAGTCATGTTGCATTCCAGAAATCACAGTTAATAATTTATTTTACAGAGCAAGTCAGTCTGATGAAATTATGTAGCAGCACCTTTTATTGTGTGAGGAAACCTCACCATTGGTCTGTGTTTCCTTTCCCTAGAGTGGCAGTGCCTGAATATCAGTGTTTTCACTCCCAGGTTCTTGGTGAAGTGCAAAGATGTCTTTAAAAGGAATGGAGAAAGCTTATTATTGTCTTTGTAAAAAGAGAAGGCAAAAAGCTGATGGATTGCAGAGAAGCACAACCCAGAAATGATTTATCCATCAGTTCAGACCTGAGATGTGATTAAATGGTTAAAGCATGGAGACTGCGAGGGAAATGTTGGGAAGTTAAAAAGTGAAAGAGCAGCATTWGTATAAAACTATTTGGTCAAAGGGGTTGTAATCAATACAGTTTGGATTTTATTACATCAGTAGMAGGAATGTTGCTGCCTCCCAGCACATAGGGCTGTGGACTGGCAAACATTTAATCAGAAAAGGATGCTCACCTGTTAAACTAAAAAGGTGAAGTGATCCAGGGAGGGAGGAACAGGGGTGTATGAGAAATGTGAGATTATATTTTGATTAAATGAATCTGTAAGGCTGTGACTGAAATGTTGCCTTTGTTTGTTGGTGTCTCTTCAAATCAGTGCTGAGAAAGGTTTCAAAAGAATTTGAATTTCCTTACACAGAGATATGAGAAGTGTAAGAATGTTTGCTAGAGTAAGAAATTTTCCTGTGTGCTATCATCAGAGWGGTAAAATGTTTCAGTTCCAAACAGGTGAAGCATCAAAAATTGAAACTTGAATATTTTGTCCAAGAATTYCTTATCGGTATTTGTGTTAATCCCTCATTTCCTGTAGGAAAAGACATCCTGTCCTAAACAGATGCATGGAGGGATGTCCCCTCCTAATGTAAAAATCAGATTAGATTGGATAACAGCAACTTCTGACCTGAAGTAGTGAGGATAAATGAGCTGAAAGGAAGGAATAAATGACTAAATTAAGGACTTGAAGGATCAGAGCATCTTTCCTCTCCCTTTCCCTGTTCCTTCCTGGCAAGTAACTTCCCACAAATTACCTGGGGTGCTTTTCCTCTGCAGGCCCTGCTGGGGATGGGGATTCACCCCAGGGCTGCTGTGATTGTCCCTGGGGATGGCAGGAGG
>JACDOX010000364.1:163363-208085 GCA_014549065.1 Cardinalis cardinalis
TWWTTTTWWTKGRAARGKTTTKGGCCACGTACAGTCTGTGTTGTGTRTTACAGACCTAAAGCAAGGTTTRTGGAATATGATTTTCTGTCYGTGAAGGAGGTTATGAGAGAGTGACCTTATCACAGGGAGCAGGAACCTGCCCTCTTCCTCAGGCTGCAACTTGAACAATTTATTTCCAGCGCTCACCCTGTGGATGGAGCCAATTGAATGGGTGGATGGCTGTGACAGCCCTGTCTGGCTGCTCTGGGAGCCAAGCCTCAGGGTTAGGGAGAGGATGCAGAGCTGACCCAGACGGGACCCAGCAGCCATCCCAGGAGCCKGGGGCAGGGAGGGTTTGGGGCACCATCCCCTGGGAATGTGGGCTCTGGCACCACAGAGAACGGGGCACTTTGCCCTTCTGCACACTCCTTTTGGGGGACAGTGGTGCCCCTCCGTGCTGAGCAGGACATTGCCCATCCAATGGCAATCAAATGAGCTCCTGTGAATTCAGAAAGCTGTGATTAAGAGCTCCTTCTCAGCTTTTGTGTCTAGAAATAGCCCAGAACACCACAGCACAAAGTTCAAGGATGTAAAAGAAGTGCTATGTTAAATGAAATTCCGATCTTTCATTTTTTGAACAGGTTTTTGATACAGCTCAGCTTGATACAACCTGCTATTTACCAGCCTGGCCTTTAATATTGGATCTGCTTTCCAATTATGCTTCAATTCATACACCAGTTGCAGAGGGCGTGTGTGGGTGTAYGTGCGAGAGAGGGAGATTGATTTTGTTCTTTAAAAATGTGAAGTCTGCACCAACTATGAAAACCCATCAGAATTTCTAGCACTTAAATGCCATTTCCTTTCTCAATGTGCTACCAGCACTAAGTAATGTTCACGACATCTCTCTGGCAAGTGAAGGAGTACATGCTGCTTTTTCAGAAGTAGAATATTAATACAGATATCAGTGAAAACCAGGCTGCAGATCCTTTCCAGAAGTAAAGAGTTAAAGTGAAAGCTCAAATTATGACTTAGAAGCAACYACATAAGGTCTTAGCTGTGTTTTTCAGAAGTACATGGGTGAAAAGGGAATAAAGAGAGTACACGTTGCTGTGTGTTGGARTCACCTCTTGTCTCTGGAACAGCAGATTTGGGGAACCCTTTGTGGCACCACTTTGCACAGATCATATTTGAATTCCTGGTTGTTTTTCCAGCCACTGTCTTTTTTTGTGCTGTATTCCCAAGTCGTGGCAGTGCTTTGGTAGTCACTGTGTCCGAGAAGCCCAAAGGATGTTCTCTCTGCCTTTCTGTAGTTCTGACTGGTCATTTCTATTTGCTGTAGGTTTAAAGACCTATCTGATCTCAGGTCAGAAGGTGAAGGAGCCCCAGTGCAGCTGTTCTCAAGCTTTGCTTCCTGGCTTGGAGTCTGCAGACGGAGCCAGGACTCCGGGAACGTCGGCAGCCGACAGCTCCAGCGACCCCTCCAAGACAACCAAACAGGTGGAAAAGCCCAAGGTGAGCTGTCCTCTCAAAGCCCAGCAGCACAGATCTCATAGCAGGGCTGGGGAAACCTTATGGGCTTGTTTATGCACTGCTTTACATATTTACATATGTATGGCTGTGTGTACATAGAGTGACAAAACAGAGTTTGAGGGAGGAAAGATTTACCRAGTCAAATGGCTCGCTCCCCACTTGGCAAACAGTCCCTAAAATAAGGTGAGCACTTCTCAAAGGTGGTTTCAAATAAATGTTTCTACTTGTATTTCGGGACTGAGAGGTCAGTGATGCTTTTTCAATGGTCTGGATTTTAGGGGGGGGGGGGAAGGATATGATTTATGCAGCTGCTGTAACTTCTGGGATTTTCTGCCTTTGCTGCTTCTGCTGTTCCTCTGTCATGAGGGTCATGTACCTGTGAACCTTTCCATGAGTATTCAACAGACATCCCTGCAAAAGATAATTGGATTGTTTTTGTGATRGAAGAAAATGCTCTGGTGGGTTGGGAGATTGGTTTATCTGCTTGCTCTAGAAACCTATATCTGGAGCTGAGGGCAATGATTTGTATGGATTCAGCTTGGAGGAATGATGACACTTTGTTATGTTCACACCTCTCACAAGATCTCTTGACAAGGAAATCTGTGAAACAATGTGTATTGCTTCAGAGCTTTGCTGTTACTCTCCATCTTCCATCTCAGAACAGATTTCCCAAACAACAGATGTCTATTCTCTCTTTTCATTTGTGCTAAGAATTCCTTCTCCTGGGCTGCCTGAGGTGAGCACAAATATCAGAGCCAGGGGTGGCCATCTGCAGGTCACTGTCCTTACACTTCAGTGTGGTCAGTCCTGACTGGATCTCTTCAACTCAGGTTTGAGACTCAGCTGACAGAGTTGATGTGGGGATAATTTTATGCTGCTTCATTTTTACTGCTTTTCATTTTTTTCTGGATTAGGAGAGCATGAGTAGGGCACCTTTACCCTGCCTCTACTCCCAATTTTAARATTTGAAGTAAAAACCCTGGATTACAGGTGAGATCAGCTGGAGGGCTGACCCAAGGAGATGGTCCAGAGTGGAGTGAGCTCCTTAGAGAGCAGGCCAGGCTGTTTAACCACAGAAGGGAGCTGTAGCCATCTTTATCCCTCCCCAGAATGTGCTCTGAGTGTGGTTTGACAGCATCCAAGTTACTGGTGATATGTTGCTATTCCTTTTCCTGTGTAAGAAAGAATATATTTGGCATCCTACTGGCACCAGCTTTCCAGCTCCTTCTTGCCTTTCAGTGGAGGCAAAGGCAAATAAGGCAGGAAAATACATCYTAGAGTTTGGGGGAGCTGTACAGATAAACGTGTGAGTGCTGCCCAGGCTGTGGTCCTGCAGAGGTCCAGGTGTGGCAGTGACAGAAACTCCTTCATTTCAAGCAGTGAAAGAATGTGAAAGCAGGAAGAAGAATGTGCCAAGTGGAGCAGGATTGCTGAGCTGCCAGTGTGGAGCAGAAGGGAGAGAGGAGGGATGAAGCCAAGTAGTGAAGCTGTGGCTGCTGTTCTGAGAGACAGTGAGGATGCCTTGGGAATGTCAGACAGCAGAGGAGGCTGTGACTGAGCACTGAAACTGCACTGGAGGATGGGACTGACCCACCTGSAGATGGGGCTTGGTGACATTGTTATGTACAAACTTGGGCTGGTCCTTGTTGAAATGATCCAGGTGCAAAATGGAGTCTGTGGTTAAGGATCAGCTCTGTGTTTTCTGAGATGTGGGATGATTTACTTTGCACAAGGGCAGGTACAGCTGCACCACTCTTCCTGAGCAGCTGGGATGTGATGTGGAACATACAGCTGCCCCTCCACACTCAGTCCCTGGTTTTTTGCTCTGGGACTATTGCTGGGTATTAATTTAGAATATCCTGAGTGGTAGGGATTCACCAGGATCATTGCAGTCCAGCTCCTGGCCCTTGAARTGTTTCATTGCTGAGTGAAAGTCTGTAGAGTGCAAAAATACCACCATGAGTGAGATAGAAAAACTAAAAGAAGCTGCTCAGAAAAGCATCTCAGACAAGTGCCAGCCCAGATTCAGCTGCCTTGGCTGCCCTGTTGTGCTCCAGCTMCTGCAGAGTTTGTGTCTAGAGGTGCCTGGTTTTCCTCACCACCCTCAGCACYGCAGCTCTGGCCAGGGATTCCCTAAGCTGTGATTCCTGAGCTTGCCTTGCCCCAGGGCTCTGGTGCTGCAGGGAATTCTGGATGAGCCCAGGTTTCCCTGTGGCTATGTGAGCACTGCCTTAACAACAGGAGTGTGGAGCATCCCTGCCTCTCCCAGCACAGCCAGCTCCAGGGATTCCTGACTCCACAGCACGCTCTTGATGTGCACCAGCCTTCCCTCTGCTGGGGAGAGTCACAGAATCATGGGATGGTTTGGGTTGGAAGGACCTTAAAGCCCATCTGGTTCCACCCCATGCCACTTTCCACTGTCCCAGGCTGCTCCAAGCCCCCTCCAGCCTGGCCTTGGACACTTCCAGGGATCCAGGGGCAGCCACCACCTCGCTGGGCARACCTGTGCCAGTGTTTCACTGCTCCCATTGTAAAAAAATTCTTCATTGTATTGAATTTAAATTTCCTCTCTTTTGCTTTAAATATATATGGATGTTAAAAAACCCCCACAAGGTATGACTGCAGTTTGATCAGAGATCATGCACAATTTTTGAAAAGGAGTGGGTTTCTTTTTTACAGCTTTTGGGTTTTTCGTGAGGGTTTTTTTTTAAAGCCTGCAGCTTGCTGGTAGGGTCTGGAGATAATMATTTGCAAAAGAATCATGACTTACATGCCGACTGTTTTAAATACAAAGCTGTAAATGGTGTCAGTGTAGGAGGAGATGACTCCAGCTCTGCAAAAGAGACTTAAGTAGGAGAGGCAAAATTACAGGCGAGTTGAAATATTTTTATTTTAAAGGGAATAAGTGGCTATATTGGATGCAAAGGATGACTYTCACATTTTGGGCTTAAAAGGATGTTCTAGAGGACAAGATCCGTAAAGGAAAGTCAGGAGGGAGAGTGCAACAGTAATTGATCCATGAAAGGAATTSTATTTCCTCCTCTGGTGTATCTGTAGTTCATTTAACTGCAAACCTTGTTGCAGTTTGAATGTCAATAAGATGTGTTTACATTACTGAAATGGTGAACACAGAGGGTAAGAACTCTGAGTAAATCTATAATAGCAGGTGGGTTTTTGAATGAAAACACTCTACCCTGCTTAAGTGGTTTTGGTGTCAGTTTATCTTCCCTATCATCTTTTATGACATGCCTCACTTGACAGGGAATCATAAGCTGTTGTAAAAATGTTTTAATGATTGCTTGGTATGAAAACAGAAAGTCCTTTGCTTGTCTTAGTGTTTGCTGGAAGTGCATTAATGTTTTATTCATGGCACTGAGGTCACAGCACACGGAGCCTGTGAATGCCTGCCATAGAGARGGAAGTTAATGATGTTGACTTGAACACATGGGGAAAGTCAGAGGAACTTCTGCCTCTTCTCAAAGGTCAGGCTGCTTTTCCAAGCCCTTTGTCTTCTGGCTTCACACTACGAGCTGAGTGTTGGAGGTGGTCTTGCTAATTTATTAGCAGGATCRAACAGGGAGTGGTTTCTTCATTTTTTGTTAGAGGTATTTGGGTTTTGTCACCATTACCTGACTTTTGCCGTGGATAAATCTGAATCTAACTCCCAGAGGGTTAGTTAGTAAGGCTTGGTAGCCCACTGCTGATTTATTTTTTAGTCCATCTAGCAATGCCTTCCACCAAGTGGCCAAGACATTTGTGATAGTCAGAGATTATTTTTAAACAAAACCATTTGAGAACCAACTCCACAGTGTCTTCAGCTGTGTTGGTGTTTGCTCAGACTGCACAGGTTCAGAACTGGATGTAAATTGTTGATCTGATGCCAGCTTAGGAAACTCAGAGTAATTTCAGTGCCCAGCCTGGACTGTGTCCCTGAGGAGCAGCAGACAGCACGGTCTGCTGGCTGCTGAGGAGGCTCCAGGTCCYACATGAAATCCTTTGAGAGGCCTTGGTGAGTGGGTAGATGTCACAGGGAGAGTGGGCTGGGAGRAACATCTGAAAAGTAAACAAGCTGGGTGTTTTCAGGTGGGACATCAGAGGTGGAAAAGGAGCATTAGGTGAAAAGTTAGTTCTGGAAAGACTTAACATGCTGGTCTCTGAAATGGGGAGTGAACCTGGAGGCAGAAGTTGTGGGTTTGGACTAGAGAGGCTTGAACATGTCCAGAACAAACAGACAAAATTAAATGGGATGTTGAGTTTGTGACAAAAAGCTCAAGTTCTTGCTGGAAGACTTGCTGTGGTGTTTAGGAGCAGACCTTGGTGAGCCTGGTCACCCTGAACATCTCCAGAGCCAAGAGAGCTCAGGCTCAGGGACCCTCTGAGCAGGATCCTGCCTCAACACTGCCTGCACTGGAGAAGAGAGTGAAGAACTTGGAAGATACARTTCCAGGCTCGATTCCCCTAAAGAAGGTTGCATTTTAACTTGAAGGAATTAGCTTGTTTTAAAACCTCAAATRCAGCATTTTAAGTTTCTTCTAAAATGCACAACCTGAAACTGGTACAAATGCTGATGGTTTTGCTTTCCTTGTTCCCTGTGACATTTGCTGGGTGTTTGGCACCAATAGCCTGAGCTGCCCTCCCCTGTCTTAGGGCTCTGTATGAAAAAGCATTTGCCTTTATTCATTTCAGATTGGTTGCTTTCCATTTCCCTGGACTGTTCATAATGCATCATAGTGTTTCATGTTTTTTTCTGGATTTTGCTGTATTTTGTGCTGTCTTCTCTCCTAATGGCGTTCAGATCCCTTTGCAGACAGGTTTCACCCAGGGAAATTGCACTTCTCCTACTAAAGAGTGTTTTATTCCTCTTGGGGAAGTCCTTTGCCTGTGCACAGTGATTACAGTGTATCTGTGATCTTACACTAGTGAAGCTTTCCTGGATTAGATTTAGCTTCAGCAAACAGCAAATCTGTGATTTATTTTTGAAATGGTGCATTCTGTTCCAGACAAATTTTGCTCCCTGCCTCCCATTCTGTAGCTTTGTTTATCTTTGAACCGTGCTGCAAGTATACAAGTGGACTGAATTACGAATTGCATCATACTACAAGGACACCAGAACATTCCTGGCTAAAATTCTTTTGTCTCATTTCAGCCTTGCCCTTCATGTAGTACCACCCTTGCTCCCCACTGCGATGTCAGCATAGATGAAGGAGCTATCCAAAATGGTTGTCAGGATGAGCATAAAAACAGTACAAAGGTAATTGAAGTATTTCTCACTTCCCTTTCCCCCTTATTTTTCTGCTTCCCCCAGCTTTCTTATTTTTTCACCACTATTCCTTTATCCAAGCTCTTAAGCAGCAGAGCTGATTCAGATTTTGATTTTTGATTTGTGCTCAAAAATTTAGTGAAGTCTCCCTGCCCCAATTTTCAAAATTTTTAGTAATTTTGTGAGCTCAGCTTGATTCTGAGTAGGACCTAAAATTTGGACTCTTTAAACTATGCTGATGGTCCCCAAAGAGGGAGGCCCAAGGAGCACTCCCACACTCTCCATCCTCACACCAGCAGGCTGGGTCACCTCAGCACAAGTTCTGTGTCTCTCCAGCATCTCCCGCATCACCACTCTAAGACGAGGTYGTTCCTGTTCACACACAAAATTCACAGCTTTAAGTCAGTTTGCATCCTTTCCTGACCTACAGAAACAGCCTCTTTCRTAGTCCTTGTGCTGCTGCCACACTTGTTTCCTTGCCTGTTGCTTCGATATTCTCACTGAAGCCACCTGATTCCTGTGCCATGCCAGACACTGCCTGTTTGTCGTCCTGTTTGTGGCCTTTGCAGCCTCTCTGCTCTGCCTGTTCCCTCTCACTCCTCCCTGAATGTTCAGCTAAATGCAGACTGAGGACCAGTGCTCATTACCTGGTTGTTATTTATTCAAATAAATATAATGTTTCCCCTCCTTGGGGAGAATCACTTTGTAGACATATTCTGAGACAGTGAGCTTGTTCTTCATGTCTGTCTTACAGCTCTTCTCACCAGAAAAACTTGCCAGYGCTGAGCCACTTGCATTAATCTGTGTTTGTCCCTCTCTGTACTTGACATGTTGTCTCATGCTGAACCTGTAAGCTCAGAAGCAGGGCCTGCCTCACTGGGCTGGAGGGGTGTGTTACACAGCAGTTCTGTGCCAGAGTTCCAGGAAACAGCCTAAGAAAAGAATAAAATCATGATCCCTTGAGCCCTGAGGGAGGTGTCAGCAGGGACTTGTCTCAGCCCAGCTGGAGATCTCTAAGACAGAGAACATGTGGGAGATCTGCCTGGGCTGCCAAGATGGTAGGCAGGAGATGCTTCTTCCCCAGGTGGCCTCTGCCCACGTGCAGGGATCTCCAAGAACCAGCTGAAGAGGGATTGATTGTCCTTAGGTGCCAACTGCCTGCTTTAAATTGCTTCCTACTGTACCTGCACTGGCTTCATGTGTGTGAATCAGCAAATCATCTGACCTTCCTTGTAGGAGATTTGTATGCTGAGTTGAGGAAGAGGTAATTGCACTGGAGGAGTTCCAGTGGAGCCCAAATCTCACTCCTTCTTGGGTTTGGTTCARTTTTTGCTCAGCCAAAAATGGGAGCTGTGTCATGGCTGTCAGTAAGTCTGGGATGCCTGTTCAGCTGAAAGCTCCGAGAACAGCCACATGCACAAAGTTGCTGTGGCATTTGGTTCCCAAGACTTCCTTGCAGCCTCAGCTCTCTTGGGAAGAAGAGACGTAAGCTCCCTCTGCCCGTGTCTGTTCCCTTCCCACAGCCCATGCTGCACTCAAGTCTCCTGTCTTTAGGGAATATTAATGATGTTTAATCATATCCTTGGACTTGCAAGGCTCCCAACAGCCTCTGGAGCTTCCTTGTCTCTTGATGAGAGGAAACTCCACACAAGCCTCCAAGTTCTCAGGGAAACCCTAGAGCCTGTTGCCTTCAGAAGTCCCAGTAACGTTGGAGCTAACAACATTTAATAAATAGGGATTTTCTCCACACAAACAGTTTCATACTCTAATCCCTGCCTGTTGAGATTAACAGAGCACAGAGAAACCTTGAGCTCACTGAAGGGAAGAATTTTCTTGGGGATTTGAGCCTTTGCCAAGAAGCTAAAGAGAAAGTCCATGCTTACCTTCTTTGAAAGAGAGAAATTTTCACTGCATTTTTCAAATGATCTTGAGGAACAGCAGGGAAAGCARACAGTGCCTTAGGAGTCCAAATCTTTTGTTTGAGCTGATCATGGCAAAAACTMTGAGTTCTTGGTTTCTGCTTTTCAAGTAACAATTGGCTGGAGCGGTGAGGAAGAGGAGAAAGATTGTTTCACAGGGAAAAAAAAAGATGACTTTCAGTTTTTCTTTAGGCCTTCGGTTGTTCTGGGAGATGCTCTAAGCAAATACAGTCTTTAGCATAAATTAAGAAAAACCAACCCACCAAACAATGAAGGCTCTTCACTAAGAGCTGAYTGGTCAGTTGATTTGGTTTCCCTTTGCTAGTCCTCCTCATCCCAAAACCAGAGGGGTTTGCCCTGGTGTGACAGTGTTCACAGGGGTCTTAGRATGAGGTAAGAGATGAGGAACTGACTCTATGTTTTAGAAGGCTTGAATTATTATTTTATKATATATATTATATTAAAACTATACTAAAAGAATAGAAGAAAGGATTTCATCAGAAGGCTRGCTAAGAATAGAAAAAGAAAGAATGATAATAAAGGTTTRTGTCTCRGACAGMGTCTGARCCAGCTGACTGTGATTGGCCATTGATTAGAAACAACCMCATGAGACCAGTCACAGATGCACCTGTTGCATTCCACAGCAGCAGATAACCATTGKYTACATTTTGTTCCTGAGGCCTCTCAGCTTCTCAGGAGRAAAAATCTTAAGGAAAAGATTTTTCAGAAAATATCATGGCTACACCCTGGCTCTGCAGGGTGGTCCATAGCCCTGTTCCCTCTGGGCAGGCTGGATAACCTGGCAGAGGTGTGGGAGGACTTGCTCAGGAGCTGCTCAATGTCTTCTCTTAGAAAAGAACCTGGTGACATTTTATGCGAGAGGTTCTTGTGCCTCTGCCTTCCAGGAGTGTCCCTGTGTCCCCTGGTGTGCCCCTGCTGGGATCTGTGGCTGCAGTCCCCTTTCCCTTCTGGTGGTTATGGTYTGCAGCAAAGCATTGGCAGCACACCAAGGAAACCACCCCATTTCCTCTTCCTTCCTCAGCTGCTGTCGCTGTGCTGGGAGCACCTGCAAGCTGCCAAAACAACTGCTGTGAGGGCTAGAAGGGACCAGACTGGGCCTCCTTCCATCTCCTGGCTCCCAGCACGTGGCTCTGGGGCTCACACAGGCCAGGGCAGCCCGCAGGGTGGGGATCCCCATCCCCCCGGGAGGGAGGAGGAAGGGGAAGCACAACCCACCTCCCTCCTGCTTTTCCTGGAGCTCCAGGGAACCATTCCAACACACCTTGTTGTGCCTTTAGCAATGGAGATCCTGGCTGTGACAGGAGCCAAGGCCAAGAGCTTCCTGACCCTCCCCTGTACAGGGTCCTCCTGCTGCCCCCTCAGTCTTCTCCCTTCCCTGGCTGTGTCTGAACCTTTCTCTTCACCTTTCTTTCATGTGCCTGCTTTGCTTCACAGGACACATCACACAAGGAAATGGAACTGATTTTGCATGGGCAGCCAGAAAGAAGATATTTTTTAACTTTAACTAAGTTGATTTTACAATGTCAGTAACATATTTCAGCACGTGGTTGGGGTGGTGATGATATTTATGGTATTTATTTATGGTCACTGTGGTGGCATCTAAGAATAGTCTTCTGGAGGAGCTTGTCACTTCTGTACAAGCAGGAATGGAGAAACTTCTGTCATGAGTGGGCTTCAGGATGAGGATAAATGCTACATGATAAGTGATAAGATATGGAGGGAGGGAGATGAACASTCAAATATGCCAAGTTTGTTCTGTGTTTGCATTTGAAAATGATCCTGACTAACTGCAGTTCATTTTCATTCTAACCACACTTAGCTGTCTAATTCTTTTGGAATTGCTTCAGTACATATTGGTCTAGGTCAAACAAAATGTAAAAGAGGGAACTTCAGGCTCCACAAAAATAGAATTATTTTTGTTTAAAAGTAATTTGTGCTCTCCAATGACAGCAGAATTGGTGATACTGTGTACCTAAGCCATGTTGCAAGCTGTTGTCAAAATTAAAGCTGTCTTAACTAATWCAAAGGCAAAAGAAAACCAGAAAAAAGAAGTATGTCTAAGAGAAGGAGATGTAGTTTAATTTGCAGGAGTTTTTGTTGTAGGATGAGAGGTACAAAAGGGTGGGGGAGAGAGGGAACCTCTGGGAAAGCAGCAGGCCCGTGGTGGTCAGGGGAAGGATCAGCAAGGGCTGGCAGAGTGAGCTGTCTCATGACCCAGGGAGAGCCAGCACAAATCAAGTGTGTATTTAAAAGCTTTCTAGAAGAATCTTATCCATAAAATGAGTGAATGAAATTTGGGTTTCGGGTTGGTAGTCATTGAGTAATGTGTGAAAATGTGCTTTATTTTCTGCTCCTTAGAGAGTCGGTTCATAGAAAGCACAAAGGTGGCACCTGAGGAGGCACGTGGGAGGTGTGGGWGGTACAAGCCCAGGAAATGGGGATGGTTCAGGGCAGGGGCAGCTTGGTCTCTGTGGCCAGGGCAGAGCTCAGGGTGCTGAGGGCAGAGCTCCTCTCAGTTTTTGTTCCTTCTCCTCTCCTGTCTGTCCTGCTCACATTCCCTGGGTGTGTTTTGCTCTCTGTTGTCCAGGCTTCAGGAGGACACAGCCCAAAGACCCAGAATGGACTTCTGAGTCCTCCCCAGGAGGAGAAGCTCAGCAACAGCCAGACCTCTCTGTATGAGATGCTGCAGGAGAAGGGGCGCTGGGGCGGCGTGAGCCTGGACCAGTCAGCTCTGCTCCCCCTGAGGTTCAAAAACATCAGGGAAAAGACAGATGCCCACTTTGTGGATGTGATTAAAGAAGACAGGTAAGGAGAATGGAGCTGTGCAGTGGAAAACCCTGTAAAGGTATAAAGGAAAATCCTGAGAAGGCATGCTGGGGTCCCATATCTTTAATATTTGTGTGCTTTTTGTCTGATTTCACTAATTGTTGTCAATATATATAACATTATAYGTTTCCTGATTTTAGTCTTTATTCTGCTTAAACTACAGTAGAAACTTGATGTCAGAAACTTTCTGTTTAAAATAAGTAAAACCAGTTTTTCATTGCTTCCAGGGTGAACAGTCCTTCTGTCAGTCCTCCTTCAGTGGAGTCTTTGAAGGGGAAATTGCTCTTTAAATCACTTGTCACGAAGCTGAACTCCATTTTATAATCCAAAGTCCTCTAAAGGCTTGTAGTGTGCACCTTCCTCTGCAGTTTAGGGTGTAACATAAAATCTGAACCACAAAACTCACATATTTTTAATAGTAAAAGAAGAATGTCTGATAACATGTGACTAATCATGAAATCCTACTGGGCTTGGAAGCAGAATTAATAAAAGTGAATTCTCATGGACTTACATTCTACTTCAATATTGTAAAATGAGTTTCTCTCTCTGTTTCAAAAAAAAAGCTTATTTTGGGCAGAGGAAATATTCTTTAAAATTTAGTAGTGTGGGATTTTTATCAACACACAACCWTATCTCCAATATGGCAGGGACTTGACTGGAGCAGTTTAACAGATAGCTGGAGTTTGTTATTATTTATAGCGATTTTTATTTTTATTTCATTCTTTCCACTCAGATTGAGGGTATTTTATCTAATATCCTTGAAAATGTGTTCTCCTGTGGACTCAGCTGTTTGGAACAGGGACACCACCACCTTTATGGAAGCATGACTTAGGCAGGGAGAAGTGAGAAGGAGGGACAGGAGTCCCTCTCCAGTCTCTTACCTAGATTTTGTCAGTTTACCTTTCTCCTGTTGCCCCTTGAGTCAAAATTTAGGGTTCTTTATTGTTTTTCTCAGTATGTGGTCTGTCATTAGTGGCTGAGAATGGAGGTTTAGCTGATATTTCCAAATATTAGAAAATAGATGGATTGRGAATGTCCAGATGTTGGCAGAAATYAGCCAGAACAAATAGGAATATTTTAATATTTTTAAAATGTAACCAGCACTCTGCAAGCTGTAAGTTATAGGAGTAGCTTAATTTATGCAGTTGGTCTGCTGAAGATACCTYACTCAAGTTCTTGTGTTCTGGTGCTTTCCTCCTCCACTCCCAAAATGGGTAATTTTTTCTGATTTGGAAGAAGGAGTACCATGATTTGAGATCAGTCAAAGCCTGGCTTTTTTTTGGTCCCAATTAAATACCATCATTACCATATTAAGTGGGCCATTTCTTGTTGCCAGGGAAACTTCTCTGCTGAGTTCAGTTCATGTAAACATAAGTTTCCAAAAATAATCTTCTGATTAATTAGATCTATGCGAAATGCTTTAAGCCTACCAGTTTACACTGATTTTTTCAACATTTCTCAATGAGAAATTATGTGGAATAAGCCATTTTAAAAATTATTTTGGTCCTCTTCTGTAAAACATAATTGTTTGTCTTGATGAATCCAGTATCTATGAGGATTTTTGAATGGGGAATTTGAGGTGTCTCAGAAAGGGGACCAGATTTCCTCGTGGTCATTTTACAGGAATCCCCATTTTCACTRAGTTCTGCTGTGTTGCTTTGATGCTGTTGCAAAGCCAGGTGATCTTCCCTGAGCACTGAGCAGTGATTCCCACTGCAGGGCACTTGGATATAAATTCCTGTTAACAGAAAATACTTAACCCAGATATGGTGATGAAGTGCATCAATTAATCCCACAGGCTTCCTGCAGAGCTGGGAAGGGTTAAAATTGTCCTGGGGGGATTCAGGAGCCTGTAGACTGCATTAGGAAGCTGCCTGGGGCTAGCTGGGAGGAAATGCTGGACACTGGGGATATTGAGCTCAGCTGTGTGCCTGGGAGGTTTTTGTATGCCAAGATTTCACCTTGGAGCTGATACCTGGGCACAATTCCAATGTTCTTTAAAAATAATATTAATAAAGACAGTATTAGTGTGKCATGTTTGTATTAGTACATTACAAAAGAGTTCTTTTATGAAAGTTACCAGTTCTTACAACTTGATTCTCTATATTTGACAAACAGTGAATACTTTCAGCTTCGAGTCTGGCTTTACTTCTGTAAAAATCCTGTTCTTTGTTCATTGTAACCTGCACATTATTGTGCTCTTTAAAAGAAAACTGTAGTGTAAGATTTAGAATGTTTGAATTTCATTTCACTGGGAATATCCTCAAAGGATTCTTAGTTTGAAGATTTTTRTTTCCAACAAAAATTAGATATTCCTTAGGTTATAAACCTTCTGAAGTACAAGAAGCAAGTACTGGGATGCTGATCAGGGCAGTACTCACAATGATCTCTTCAGACTTCCAGAGCAGAATCTCAGGGATGTCTGAAGTTCCCCCAGAACTGGCTTCTGTGCAGCCCTTCATCCCCTCCTTGGGGCAGTTTCTTGTTGAAATGCTTTTTSATTATTTTAAATTTTTTTTGTTTCTTTCATTTCCCGCTTCCCAGTCTTGCTTGATCTGGGGARCACCCTGTGCTGGGAGGCAGAGGCCTGCTGGGAAACAGATTCTGTACTTGACTGTTTCATCAAGTGGGATCTTCCTTTTGGAGACAGAATGAGCTGACAGGGAGCTGAGAAGGCCCTGGGAATGCTGCCTCCCCCTGACTCCATCRTGTTCCACCTTCTGTTTCATGCTGCACTGTGGAGCTGGACTGATCCTCCTACACCCTCAACCAGCACAGCAGCACCATCACCATCTCCCTTGAGCTTCCCTGCAGAAAAAAGGGGATTTGGCAATACTTAAAAAAAATAACAACCCAAAAGCTCTCAAAATTCTTACTATAAGATGCTCTTAGAAAGAGYATCTAAGAAAGGTGAGGAATGAAGACAAGAATGAAAGAGAGAGGCGTGACTCAACTGAAAGTATCCTGATATTTTTAATGCATTGGCCAAAGCCAGAATGTTTAAAGGTTACCAAGTATTGGCCATATTCATGCTTAGACTCCTTTGTCTTCTCTAGCATCARTCTAGGAATGTGTGTTTGGTTGATCTTGCATCTCAGTTTAAAAAAAAGTGCTTCCCACATGCCATCTTATRCTGGGAGCTTCCAAGAAAACCTCTTAGGCAAGAGTTCCATAAAAATAAACAGAAAATAACCCCGAAACCAAACCCCCTTAAAAAAAGAATTCAGGCACAGACAAGCTCTGTAGAATCTTTCTTTCAGCTTCTTCATCTGCTTGGAATTTGACCTCATGTGCATCTCTGGTTTTTGCTCAGAGTCACCAGCTTGGAAATTGCCCRCTGTGCCTGTGGCTCTGGTGCTGCAGCTCCCAGGGTGGGAATAACACTGGGAAAGGAGCCTTGGAYTCAGAGGGATTTTAGAAACAATTCCCTGTAAATAACACATGGAATCAGCTGGTTGGACATGAGAGGAGGTTCCCAGGCAGGGAGGAGTGTGCACAGTGTTTGGAAGCTGCACAGAGCAGGGGGACAGGCACACCAGTGCCACAAGCAGGTGTGACYGTGCTCTGTGACCCTGGGCACGAAGCACTCGCTGCTCTCGAGTCCCTTCAGCTCCCTGGCACCTGCTCAGGGGACAAAAGACWGGCATCAAGTGCCATCAGGAAACTTCATTCATACACCTCATACTGCTGATGCAAAACTCAGACATCTTCTCAGATTTCTTCCAGAGGATGGGGAATAAACCTGACTTCCAATGATTGAAGTCTCTTTTATGTTGTTGTGAGATTTTCTTCACCTTCTGTAGAAAAGATGAAGGTGAAGGAGGGCATAAACACCCTCTGGTAGATGCTGCCTCTGGGTTCCTTAGCCCTGATGTCATTAGTTGTCACTGCCTTTGTTGATGGTGCTGGTCATTCCAAATCTCCCATTTCAGGAGTAAATCTCAGCTCTCCATCTCTTCTCTGCAGCCCAGATCATTAAGGGAATGTTCCCAGTTGAGTTACTGAGTTATTTTAGTGTCTGAAATAACAAGAAACTGCTGTTTTCTAAAATGGGCAATAGGTTTTTTTCCCCCCATAACAATTTGTCACCTTTGTCATCCTTGGCTTGCTTTGAGCCATAGAATTCCACCCAAGACACAAATATCCCACAGCCACGTGTCTCCAGAGGTTGTGTGTCTGCAGCAGCAATTAACCTTTACTGTTTGCTGGCTTATGTTACAATTATCTGTACTCATCAGTTAGATCTGTTAAATTTCTGGAAGGACTTGCTAGACTCTTCCTGGAAATATAAAAGTTTGCTTTTTTTGTGGAATGTTTCCTTTCACTGAGCGAGTGATGTGGGTAAGAGGATACTTTGGTGATCAAGAAAGAAGAAAAACCACAGGAACTTGAAAGCCAAGTRCCAGCATCCCTGGAAACAGCAGCCACAGTCTGGGGGGGCCTGAARGAGGTACAGCTGAACAAACTGATGTTGATTTTGTCTTCTCTCTTCAGCCTCATGAAAGATTACTTCTTTAAACCACCTATTAACAAGCTGAGCCTCAACTTCTTGGATCAGGATTTGGAGATGTCCTACAGGACGAGCTACCAGGAGGAGGTGTGTTTCTACTGGTAYTGGATTCTGTCTGTAATCTGTCTGAGCCTCTGTCTGTCCTTGGGGTTTTTAAAACACATTTTGTTGCAGTTGTTTCATGACAAGGGTCATGRAGTGTCAAATGTGATTTGCTGCTTGATACTGCTGCCTCTGTAAAGAGTCTCCTTTCAGTTTATTATAGAACTGTGGAATGGTTTGGGTTGGAAGGGACCTCAAAGCTCATCCCACCCCACCCCCTGCCATGGCAGGGACACCTCCCACTGTCCCAGGTGCTCCAAGCCCCATCCAGCCTGGCCTTGGGCACTGCCAGGGATCCAGGGGCAGCCCCAGCTGCTCTGGGCACCCTGTGCCAGGGCCTGCCCACCCTGCCAGGGAACAATTCCTCATTCCCAATATCCCATCCAGCCCTGCCCTCTGGCACTGGGAGCCATTCCCTGTGTCCTGTCCCTCCATCCCTTGTCTCCAGTCCCTCTGCAGCTCTCCTGGAGCCCCTTTAGGCCCTGGAAGAGCTCTGAGGTGTCCCTGGAGCCTTCTCTTCTCCAGGCTGAACACCCCCAGCATTCCAAGCCTGACATCAGAGGAGTTCCAGCCCTTGGAGCATCTTTTGCCATGCCCTGAGTCTAGTCCAGTGTTTGGGCTGGAAATGTGAGGTACACTGATTTTCTCCATGTTCAGATTAATGTTCCAAGTCTTTAGGGTGGCCAGAGAACCATGCTGAGATGGTAAAGGACCAATTGCTGCTTGTCTTCTCATCAAATATTCTAACWTTGAGAATGGTAACTTGGAATTTGATTCTTGTTTAGTCACAGTTTCATGGTTATCCCTGTGGAATCCAAACCTGTGCTGAATGCAAATGTCCTAATTCCATAAGTGGGCAGCTCAAAACTGGAATTGTGGGAAGCAGTAAATTGTAAGGAACTCAGTGTTTTCTTCAGGATTCTGCACTGAGTCTAAAAACTCCTTAATTCCCTTGGGGGCTAATAATATCACAGGCTTTCCACAGCACTGGATTTTCCTGCCTGACTGATAGGAACTGGCAAGATAGTTTAAATTTACCTAAAGTGACATTAGGTGTCAGTTAGAACTGAGGCTACATTTCCACCAGTAGCTGCAAAATTGCTGCCAAGAAAAGGCAATTGCTGTGCCCTCCTTGCTCCTCCTCCTCCTCCTCCCTGCTCCTTCTAATGGCTCTGGTGCTTCTCAGCCTTCCCCGCTGTGAGCACTTCATTTACTGGCCTAGCATGAAATATTCATGGTTTGTTTTTCTGTTTGGGGCTCTTTTTATTTTCTGTTTGGGGCTCTTTCTCTTTCCATCTGGGGCTGTTTTGTGCTGGGTGGAGGCAGCAGCAGCTCTGGAGGGGTTGGCAAGTGCCCGAGGCAGCACAGATAAGCGTCCGGCAGCAGGAAGGGGAGTGGGCCCTTCCCTTCCAGCAGCCTGAGCTGCTCATTTGGGTGATCCATCTGCACACTACATCTGGAGAAATTAGGGGTGGGTTTCTTTTCTTCCCAGTGTGTCCTGCATCTGAGGGCAGCAGGATTTCTGCTGCTGTTTGTTGCTTTCAGTTCTGGGCAGTGTTGTCACATTCTCCTTGGCAATATTTGCTTGTTTTCCAATACTTCCAGGTGACACCTCATTAATTTATTGTATTTTAGCAAAGGAAAGCCCAGTTGTGCTGCWGTTCAGTCTCTTCACTTTGGTCAGGAGCTCCATGCTCATCCTGCAGCACTGTAATTTAGTGGTGTCTCTCTGCATAAAGTTCCTGTAGCAACAACAGGGAGAAACTTCCTGTGGAATGCAGCCTGCAAAATTTGCAAACTGTAAAGAAAATAGTAAATCAAGTAGTTTCCAGTGGAAAGATTGGAAAGAGAAGCAAAGCAGAGATAGTAAAGTATGTACAGATGTACCTATTAATGTAGCTATCTAGGAAATTCCTAGAAAGAGCAGAAATATGGCCTGTGCATTTTGTTAGTGGCAAGATAATAATTTGAAAATTATTACATAAACCTCCTTGAAAGTGGGAATTTCCACTCTCTAATAGTAACTCTGCAGCACTGGGGCAAAAACCTGTTAAAGCTGTAATGTTAGCAGAGTTCTGGTTCAAAACAACAATGAAATCTTCTTTTGGAGGGTGAAAAGATTTGACAACAGTCCAGGTTCTCTAATGGCCTGACAGTCAATGCTGCTAAAAGTGACTTCAGCACCCCTGAATTCACCTCTGATTATGCAGTGCCAGCTGCAGGCTCAGGTTGTGATCCCTCTCTGGAATCAGCTCTGCTTCCCAAGAGCCTTAATCTGTTCTCATTTGGAAATGAAGGCACTACTTAGCACTGCTAGAGCATCTCTRACTCTGTCACCTGGGGACACAGTGCTGCTTCCCTCAATTCAATTGATGGGACTTTGTGGGGATGAACAGGAATTCTGCCACCCCTTCAAGTTAAAAGGTCATGTTGGCACTGAAGTGATGCTGGCTGGATTTGTTAGGTTGCAGAGAGGTACAAATGAGGAACAAGTTTGTTACCCAGTATTGCTGAGCACAGGAAGTGTTCTGAGGAACAAAAGAAGCTTCCAAATTAAACCAGAGTGCTCCAACTGGRCACCTTCATGGTGACATTGATAACWTAATTTCTGGTTTTCTTTGGAGCTTGCTTTCTAAACTTGGGCAGATACAAGCACTCCTAGGACTGGGCTCACCTTCATAGGCCAGCATGTGGAGCTCATGATCTGGTTTTCAGCAGGACTGGCCATGGTAGCACAAAGCACAGCTGCACAAGCACTGGGCCAGGCCAGGATGGGATGGGAATGTGGGGTGAGGGGTTATGGAAGAGCAGAACTGGATGTCCTGGGCTCTGGTCAATTTGGATTACACAGCTTTTAATCTGGTCTGAAAGGGAGATGTGGATTCTGCCACAGGAGTTGTGTCTGTGGAGTGGTGTTAGGAGGGTTTTCTTAAGGTTAAAAAGGTTGTAGTAAAATCTGTTGTTATTTTAAATTAAAATGATGGAAGAAAATATCCCATAACTTATCTTGTACTTAATATATTTATGTTTCTTTGCACAGAATTTTCATGTTGTTTTATTTCTGTATCATAATAGTGTGTAAAAACCACCCCAGGCCTGGGGGTTGTGCCACCAAYACTTCTTGTCAACATGGTCTGCTCAGAGAGCTGTGACACCATCAAAYCACCTCTTCTGCTTCTTGTTTCCARCCARTGYTTAYRCTGGACTAATGAAGTGGCCAAAATTTCCTCATTCCTTTATTTGTTAGGAGCTGCTGTTCATCATCCAATTGAATTCAGCGAAATAACATTTATTCCTTTCCATCCCTTCCCTCAATCCCTGTGCTCCACACAGGTTATAAGGAATGCTCCAGTGAAGACATTTGCCAGTGCAACCTTCAGCTCTCTCCTGGACGTGTTCCTGTCCACCACAGTCTTCCTCATCCTCTCCATCACGTGTTTCCTGAGGCACGGCATGGTGGCGGCCCCGCCGCCGCCCGCCGCCGTCGCCGTCTTCGTCATCGCCATCCTGCTGGAAGTGCTGTCCCTTGTCGTCTCCATCAGGTAAGGACCGTGTGACAAAGCCTGCAGAGAGCAGGGCTCTGCACTGGTGCCTGCCTCAGGGACRTGTTGTTTGACAGCATCCCAGGAGCTGGCTGGGACGGGCGGTCAGAGCAGAGGCAGTGCAGGCCAGGCTCACAGCACAGCCTGGGCAGGGAGAGCTCTGCCTGCAGGAGTTGCAGCAGGACTGGGACTCTGACAGAGGTCACACAGGGAGATGGAATCTGCACCCCATCCCTGCCCTCTGACTGTTCCTTGGGATGCCACGTGCCACTGTGTGTCTTCTCTCCTCACAGGACTGTYGGAATTCAAACAGAAAACTTTGATCTGTCCTGCAAACAAACCCACCCAGAAAACTGCTCCTTTAAACTCCAGGATAAAAGTACAGAGTTCTGGGGTTAAAACTGTCAGCATGGTCAGAGCTGCAAAGAGCAATGCTGCCCTCAAAGAAGGAAAGAAGAGAAATTGCTGAAGGCACATTGTGTCTGCCCAGAATTTTTTTTTTTTAAGTTTCATGGGTTAACTTGGAGATAGTTCATGTTTTCTGTGTCTGACATATAACAGGAGCCCAGTGTTTCCCCAGAAGGGAAGGGGCAGTGTTCTGTCTCTGCAGAAGGGGTGGCACTTGGCAGGGCTGTGCTCAGAGGTGCCARCCCCACACCTGAGCTGTTCTCCTGCCCCTCAGCCTCTCCTGTGTCCTCAGCAGACTTGGCTGCAGGTCCCAGGTTTTTAACAGCAGCTCCTCATTCCCCATTTGTGCCCAGTCCCCYCCAGTGCTGGGCTGTTCTGGGCTTCCAGGGCACTGCTGTGGTGACTCCTCCATGCCAGGGTTACTCACACACTCGGAGCACTTTGCTCAGTGYAGCTCCTGCTCTCCTGGGTGTAACCTGTCATTAACCCAGGTGATCGACCTGTGAATGAGCTGATGTTTGTCTGGACCTGTGGGAGCCCCTTCACTCTGCCCTCCTCATCCTGGTGTTCCCTGCCCTTCCCTGACACAGCAGCAGGGTAAGGGTGGTGTGTGCAGATGGGTGTCGTCTCCTGGAGTTCTGCAGATCTCTCAGGAATGTGTCAGTCAAAATGCTTTTGTATTTATGAGCTGGAAGCAATTTCTGCTGCTGTTTCAAAAGAAACAAAAGATTGCAGTTTGCACTCTCCTTTTGGCTTTGCAGGGTCAAATTTAAAAAATACTGAATTAATGCTTTAGTCACTGAAGGAATTTGTACTTCACTGGGCATATAAATGTGTGCAAGTGGATTTACATCAAAGCTGGCRTGTGGAGTAGAGAGAAGCCATCAATGAAATGCTTTAAAGATAACATTTCTTAGCAGGTGTGTTTGGTTGTAGCAATTTGAATAGTTTTTAGAAAATCTAGAAATTCAGAGTTAAAAGCTGTACTGGGAAATGGTTGAACTGGCAAAGTTGTCATTCTAAAYTGTGTTAATTATTGGTGTGTCCTCTCTCTTTCATCAGAAATGCATTTTCCCCTTTGCAGAAGTGTCTGTACTCTGGTTTGGGTGGGGCAGAAGTTGAATTTCAGGCAKTTTTCAGGCAGCTCTTTCAGGTGGTCTGGGTTTGGTGGCCATGAACTTGTTCAGCTGGGAACAGCTCAGCCACTTCTTTCCAGAAGTGCTTCTTTCTGCTCTCCAGGTGTATTTGGAGAAAATTTGTGTTCACTTCTTTACAGGTGAATCTTACTTCATTTTAGTATTTTTCAATTTGTTGCTTTCCCCACAGGACATTGCTTTTGCCTTATTTTGTACATTTATAAAAATTATTGCTATAACCTTAGAAATATTTGTAGGTAGATACATAAGGTTTTATTGCAGTCCTGCTCTTTAATTGGTGGTGTATGGGTTCCTTAAGGAGAAGGAAAATTGTTGTTTTCAGTCTGTATAGAGTTGGCAAAGTGGCTTTGTGTGTGAGTGGCTGTGCAGGGGTTTGGCTTCACTGCTGCTCTGTGCTGTCAGCCTGACCTGTGATCTCCAGACCCTTCAAATTGTCCTGGGTACCTTGGAACCAGCAATGGCTGGATGGGGCAGGTGWCCACTGCCTTTCCCTGTCCTCTCCTTCAAACCAGCAGGGATGGTTTGGATTTATATTGTGTATTTGCTTTRTAGTAAATACCTAAAATACACTTCTGGGCCAGCCCAGTCTCCGTAACCTGAGGCACRCACTCTGTCAGGGAGGTGAAAATCATCTTTTTCCTCTTCAAATCCTCTTCCAAGTGAGGACTGCTCCCTCTGACCACTCATTATGCGTAGAAACAGTGCAGAACTTCCTGTGCAGAAATGTCATCCCAAATGACAATCACAGAATACCACTGAGATATCTTTGGGGAGGAGACTGGACTACAATGCTGGGCACAATCCCAGAATTTCAGGAAAAGGGATTATTTTAAGACCAGAAAATTCTTGCCTAAGTTTCACATTGTATTTTCATTATCATGATGCTAAACACCCTGCCTTTAAATCAGCTAAATTGTAATTAAATCCAGGGCTCAGCCTAGCAAGGGCTCCCSTGGCTCAGCCCAGCTGTGGGAGGGAAGAGCACAGCATTGTCACAGCCTGGACAGTGAGAAACACCTTAAAACTTGAGTTCTGCAGCAGCAGAAGTCCTCATGGAGCAAAGCTTATGAGGGAGAAGGATGTTTTGATTCCTCTGAAGTGTCTGATAATAAATTATTGGAGTACCTATAGATGAGCATCCCACTGTTAGCACAAGAGCCACTCGAAAATTAATTGTATAAAGCTGCAAGCAAAAATTGGTGCTTCATTTGTGAGCACGTGGAAGATGTCATCTCCTCTGTGAATGTTCTCTGAAGAATGTCCTTCTGCCCACTTGAAATGTAGCTACTTTGACGAGCTCAGCTGAAGTGTAAGAGATGCTAAAGTTCTGGTATTTTATAAAAACCCCGTTGTCATTGAATGTACAACGATGTGTGAGATTCCACTTGGGAGTCTGAGGAGTGGCTCTGCAGGAGTAGGGGTTAGAGATTCTGCCCAACAGCTGCCCAATATTTAGTGTAATTATAGAAGTTTKCTTCACTAGATAATTTTGATATGTTGTCCTCGAGTAAAACTGCTTATTTATAAGTTTATTTACAAGAAATGCATTACTTTTGATAGCATGCTTCAGGGTAGGGTTGAGGGCAGAAGAGTGGGTGTTTAGCCCTGTTCAAGAGAGTGAGAGGTGGGAGCACTTTCAGTTGATTCATGAATTTAAAAGCATCTTTCTAGACAGCAGAAGAGAATCCTCTGGATGAAGAAAGCAAGTGCAACCCAACAGCAGAAGGGAAGCTGTGCTGTTACCTGACCAAAGAACTGCCCTATTCCTGGTGCTTCACCTTCCCAGCCTTGCTGAGGTGCCACCCCCTGTCTCTCCTCAGCCAGGACCTGTGGCCAGCATTGAGTCTTCCTGAATTCCTCATGACCAGGAGCAGAAATTGCTTTCTGCCCCTCAAGCCTAATGAAGCAGATCTGTTAACACGACAGATACAGAGTATTGATGCTGAGGAAAACAATGTAGTCTGTTTGCCTTTATTTATTTCTAACATCTGGTATTTAATATCCCACCAAATTGCTGCTATGCCAAAAGCTTTTGATTTGAACTCTGGGAATTGATTTTAAACTGCCAGTAAATACAAAAATGATGGTAACAGTCTCCATTAGCCATTAATCATTTATGTCAAAGTTACTAATTTGAACTCCAGCTTGTGTAAACAGCTCAGATGCTTTAGCATTTAAGCCCTGTTGAGCTGCCCACTGACACTGCATTATTTACTGATACTGCCCTATAGCCATTAAATCTGTCTGCAGCTCTCACTGCTGTCTGGATTTAATGCACCCCTGACTTCCTCTGCTGGGAGCATTGGGCTGGATTCACTGCTAAGGAGGAGAATTCCATCCTGTAATTCCAGAGTGCAAGAGCCMCGGACTAAACTCATCCCAAAAAAAGCAGTGCAAGAAGGTAAAGATTAGCAGGAGAAAGGTGGCATTGCCCTGGAATTTGCACCTGCCTAAATGCAGCAGAGTCCTCTGGCAGGATTAACCCCTCAGCTTCACCCCTGGATTTGTTACTGTGGTTCCCACAGGAATTTGTCCTGGCATGGGGGTTTGGCAGGAAGGGAGATGCCAGCCCTGGAGTCCCTGGTGTGTGGGCTGGGGTGAGAGACACGAGCTGGGCGTGTGCCACAGGGGCTGTGCCAGCCACCATGGGGCSTGGGCACAGGTGGCACCAGGCTGCCTTCACAGGGTTGGTGGCATCCCTTCCCCTTCCCGGGCTCCAGCTCAGCCCAGGCAATGCCAATCCCARCCCATCGGTGCTGGAGGACGGGGCTTCATTTAGAGGTGGGAACTTGGGTGGTGATTTCAGACCTGGACAGCGGGGCTGCCCCTGGGCACAGGGACAGTTCTGACACTCTGCAACCCTTCAGAAACCCCAGTTCTTACTCTAGAGAGCCTTTTTAAAAAAATCTTTTATATCCAGTTTTGAAATTTCATTGCTTTCCTGGAAATTCTGTTTTCCGATGGAATACAGTTAGAATTGTTGGTGTGTGTGGAAGTTCATTAAACCGGCAAATCTGTGAGCACCCTCTCGTGGGCTCCCGATGAATTACAGTGTATTCCATCCTCCCAAATTCCTCTTTTCCCATGAATTTAACTATAATTTACAGATTTTAACACATGCAATTAGAGAAGAGTTCTTTATGCTGCACAAAAKACTTGTGATTGCAATTCACAGAATTCCAGACTGGAGAATTAAAATCTCATTCACAAACAATTTATATTTAAAGGTGTGGAATGAGTGTTAAACTGACATAAAGAAATTTAAATTCAGCTTGGTTTGTGTCAGGCTTTTATCCTATATAAAACCTTGTATTTCAGACAACAGGGTTAAAAATGAGTGGATATCTTTTCTCTTTTTAGAGCTATAGGTGATGTGGGGTAATTTATGTGACTTTGGAGACTGGGAATTTCATAATAGTGGGTGAACTTCACGGGTTTTTTTTCATCTGTGAGAATGTCTGTCCATACAAAAGGTGTGATTCTGTATTGTTTGGGCTCTGTAGTCCGGATCAGCTGCCCAGCCTGAGTCTGATAACTCCACACGTGCCWTTAATGGCTCTGGATGCAGCTAACTGTGCTCCACCACCTTTTTACAGCTTCTTAAAAATAATTAGGCACTTGAACAGCAGTTGCAGTTTTTCTCAAGGGACTAATGTTGAGCTTTGAGAAGGAAGTTATCCCAAAGATTTATTTCTGTGGATAAATACTAGTTTTCTATGCAATGCCCTTGAGCATTGAGCATCCTTTTCCCTTCCCTTATTCATTTTAGCGATTAGAGCTGCTCTCGTTTGAGAARCATCTCCGGTAAGCTGCTCTCCAGAGCTCTTCCAGTTGGCTCCTTCAGCTTTTCACAGGTTGGGCCCGTGGTTTTCTCGGCAGCTCCAGGCGAGAGCGGCTCCTTCCCGCGGGGCTGCCGGGACGCAGCGGGGCGGTGCCAGCCGGGCTGGGCTCCCCCGCTCGGCTCCTGCCAGCTCGCAGCCCACGCTCCCCTTCCCCTTCCCTAATGACGGGGAATGCCTGCAGACTGGCTGCTTCCAACTGGGAGAACTGGTTTGGGTTGCAGTGTGATGGGTGCTGGAGCTGCCCTGCTCCTCGAACGTTCCTGGTGTTGTTTTCAGTAGCTTTAACTTGTGAAAGTTTCCCCTCTCACTGCCTGCTTTATTTATGAATGGAGAGGAGTCTTCCCTCTGCTTAAGCTTCCAAGGAAGTGAAGTTTGGCTTTCAGTTTGCTTCCTCAAAGCCACCATGCCAAGGCTCTCCCTCCCTCCTCACTGGAGCAAACAATCAGGCAGCCAGGCTGGATTATTCCCTGGAGTCACCAGCAGGTGCTGAGGCACCTTGGTTGCTCACAGAGCCTAAGTGATGGATTTGAAGCTGTGTTATTACAGGTAAATGAGGGGTACAAGGAGATGTGCTGCCATTAATGCCTGGCTCCCTGCTTTCCTGTGTTCCAGGATGGCTTTTTTCCTGGAGGAGGTGATGACTTGCACCAAGCGTCTCCTGGAGGTGATATCTGGCTGGCTGCCTCGACACTTCTTCGGTGCAATCCTGGTTTCTCTCCCAGCTCTTGCWGTTTTTTCACACTTCACCTCTGATTTTGAAACAAATATACATGTAAGTTGTTGAACTCCATTCCCTAAAGTGAGTGTTTGCAGCTACCAAAGCTTGTTGCCTGCCTGCCTTCCTCCACCTCCCTCCTGCTTTACATCTGTTTGATGGAGATCCCTTGGAGGGATGGGGCTTTGTGGATGATGGAATTCCTGTTATGTAAACACAGCCATGGTGAAAACTCTCTGACAAAAGGAGAGAGAATACCTAGAAATTCCTGCTGCTTGCATACCTTTTTCCCTTAGACCAAGCACTTCTCCAKGAATTTTTTTGAGATAATGCAAGTGGTTTATCTCAGGATTATTGTCCTGGGCTGGATTTGGAGTTTGGAGTCAGAGAAGCTGTATCAGTGAACCTCAACAATGGGAACAGGATTAGTGGGGGGTGTTTTGGCTTTGCAGAGTGAGATGAAGGAACTCAAAGGAGAGAACACTTGGTACCTGGAAGTGGCCATKGCAGGGGCTGTAGGAATGGTTAAAGGAATGCAGTAACTGCCTTCTGAAAAGGAAGGGAAAGAAACTGGCATGTTTAACCCAGACACCGAGATCCATAGGGAATTTGGTATCTCTGTTATTAAAAGCACTCAGAAGGGGAGAACAAGGGGTTAAACATTCATCGAATCACAGAGTGGTTTGGGTTGGAAGGCACCTCTTGTTCCAGCCATGGGCAACAGTGAGGAGGGGGGAGAACAGTTTAATTTAAAAGCCAACTGTAGCATAAAATCAAGGCTTAAAAACTGTGAACAAAATGGCCTCAAGCTGGAGATGAAAGATTGTTTCTCTGCAGGTTTCTCTTAGGCAGCACAGTGTGCAATCCTTCCTTTCCAGGATCTTCAGGGAATTCTATTTCACAAAGCTTTGCTATTTCAGGGCCCTGGGTGTAGGTAATGACCAGATCCTCTTCACTCTTCCTATCACAGCTTATTCCTGGCTCCTGGGGGCTGTTTGTCCCATGGGAGCATGTGACCACACATTTTTTGGTCCTTGCTGATTTAAACACACATCCCGTGGTTGTCACAGTCACACAGGGTGTGGCTGACATTCTGTTCCATCCCATGCTTAAGATCATTCTGCAGCTTCTACCTTTTGGAGCTTTAGGGAAGAAATTTTAAGCTGTAAATTGATTTGTTTGTTCATTCAGTCTAATGGTGGTCTTTCCCMTCCATGATTATCAGTAAACTAACCATAGGAATGTTTTCCTCAAGGGAAGGGAGCTGAAAACCTTCAAATCTCTCAAATCTGTCTGATTTTGATACCATCCCATTCATCACCATCCTTGATCCTCTCTCCAGATGTTTCAGATAATATCAGAACCACTTTATGAGTGTGTTCTCAACACAGGTCAGGTTGAGTCAAACCACTTCAGGCAGCAGCAGTAAAATGATGATTTTCATCACCAAACTGAGAATGAACTTTGCTTTCTTTCCTCTTGCAGGTGCTCCAGAGTCCTGGGGCTGTTGGCTCACTCTCCAAGAGATGTCCCAGCTCAGCTTGTGCTCAGTGTTTCCACACTCATGGAGCTCTAGGAAATGGAGTCAATCTATAGAGGGTCAGGTAAGTCTCCTCCTTTACTATGACATGGTTTTGCAAAGTTTTTTTTTATTCATAGCATTTTATACCTTCCCTGGATATAAAATAATTATAAAATGAAAATTAACAAAAACAACCATGAAAAAAAACTTTCCAAAGCCATGCATCCATAGTAAATTCCAGCACATCCTGACCCTCTATAGGCTGGCTTCATGCTGGGGCATCACTTGGAGTGAGAACCAGTGCCCTRCCACTTTAGGAGACCTGGAATAGGGGGAAAAAAGCAAGTTTAAGTTATGGGGTTTTCATGGACACTTCTGAAATTCCTTTATCCGTTTTTTAAGTCATTAAAATAAACAGCAATTGTTGTTTGTGGTTTAAAACTGGTGAATTATGTAAGGATTTTTCCCATACTCTGTGTCTGCTCTCAATCACATGCTTGTTTGTTATGCCACAGGACTGCCAGGCTGCAGAGTCTGCACTTCWGCTGCACAGGACACCTAAAGGGAGAGAGAAGGGGAGAGAATGATCATTTCATGCTGTAAAACAGCATAAAGCTAGACCAGAACTCCTTCATCCAAGTGTGGAGTCTCTGGTTTARCTTGGATGGTCATGAATATTCTTGGGAAACCAAAATTGGCACRTCATTGGCACACTTGAGAGTTTTGACACTGTGAGGTTGTACTGGGGCAATGAAGGTGCTCTGGGCARTGCATCTGTCCTGCACTGCCTCTCCTTTATCCTGTCAGGCTGTGGACAGGTAAAGGGGTTTTGAGATGAGGCATTTGGAACAGAAAATGTGAGCTTGTCCTTTGGCAGTGACTGAAGCTGCCTTTTGTCACTGAGGCAGATCCTTCCTTCCCTGGACTCAGCTGTTACAGGGCACTGTGGGAGCTTCTCTGAGGATGTTTCTAAAAGCAGGCAGGTGGGTRAAGTTGCACTCTGCATTTCCAATGCAATGGAATTTCAATATTCAGTTTAAAGCAAGGAGGATCTAACCCCAGCAGTGGAGAGGAKGTTACCATGAATTTTCACCTTCTTTTTTTCCCTTTGTTTGAATGAGAAGAGACACTGAGCTTTGACCAAGGTAAGCTGGAGGATCTGGACATTRCTGAAATAATAAAAAACCTGTATGTGATAAAAACCTCCATCCAGGGAAAACAGTGWCAAAGCACCAGTGCTAAAGGTTTTCTTGCTGCTGGAGGAGAAAATTCCAGTGACAAAGCACCAGTGTTAAAGGTTTTCTTGCTGCTGGAAGGGAAGATGTCCATCTCCACGTGGGATCACTCCCTGTGCCCATCCCCCAGGAGGAATTCTCCATCGTGGCTGTGTGGCAGGGCCCTGGGCAGCTGCTAACCCCCCTCTCTCTCTCTGTTGCAGTACACCATGTTCATGTGTTGTGCCATTCTCATCACCATTGTGCAGTACTGTAACTTCTGCCAGCTCAGCTCCTGGATGAGATCCCTGCTGGCAACGGTGGTGGGAGCAGTGCTGCTCATCCTGCTCTACGTCTCCTTGTGCCCCTCCAGGTGAGCCTCACTCGGGCCTGCAGGGGAGCTCAGCTGGGCTCCTCCCAGGGAAGCAAGGGGCTGGTGCACAGCATTTTCTGTCTGCCATGACTTCCTCCAGCATCTCAACCTTAATGATTTTATTTCTTCATTATTTATTTATTTTTTTGAAGGATTTCAGGRGTGCCTCTTCTGTGTGACACTCTGTGCTTCCTGATGTGTTTCTAGGATACAGTTACAGACCCACAGAATTGCCTTTCACCATTAGTTTGAAAATCTGTTTTATTAAGGAATTTCCCAGGTATTTGGTGGTGCCAGAGAGCCCARCTGCCCTCCAACACCCCTCTGGAGTTATTTTTGCCCTTAGGATCCACATATTCTTCTTCCACCTCCTTTCTCAATGCAYTTTCCAGTGTGGAAGGCAGGTGCTTAGGTTTGATGGGACCTAATGGGTTCTAATAGCCAGTTCCATTCTCAGTTTCCTGCCTTTTCAGAGGACTCTGCAGAACAGTAACCAGAGGAATCAAGATAATGCAGTTTCTGTGCAATAACCTTAAATTTTTCCAGTTTTCCTCTGATAAATGATTTTCTGCAAGGAGAATTTGTTTGCAGTATTGTCCTCCTGTTTTCTTGCCAGGAGAGTCAAGGTCCTTCCAGCCTTCTACTCCTATTGGCAAAATTTTATAATCAACTTACACTTCTCAGTGGCTTAAGACCCTCCCTTGGGATGGACTTAGCAAGGTCTTCTCCTCAATCAGTCAGTTCCTCTCCTTCAGAGACCTGCTGAATCATAAGGTGAAAAACATGAAAAAAACCCCCAAACAAACAAAAAAGAATTTGCAGATACATATTTTAGTGAGTATTTAGCTTTAATTGCCTCTTTATATGTCTTCAGTGGTCTCTTTTAATCTTGATCAAATTTATATTTTTAAAAAAGRGAGAATAAAAGTCACCTCTTACACCTGTTCACATCTGTGATTTGAGGTGGCTGTTGAAGTTGGAGGGAGAAAGTCCTGGGGAAAAAATATCCTGGAGCTGGAGTCAGTTGACAATAAATCATATTGACTACAGAAAAATCCCTTTCTTGTCTGTCTGCAGAGGACTTGGACAAGGAGGGCAGGGGAGTTCTCTGCAGCTGCAAGGCAGGAAGGGATTGTTTGGTTCTGAAGCCTCCCTGGTCTCCTCATGGGTTTGTCCCTTTGGGTTCAGGATCCCAGTGGTCCTACATCTGTCCCCAGCACTGAGTGACCCTCTCCCAGTCCCAAAGATTTCTCCCTGTGGTTTTTCCCTTTGTGGCACTGGTGCTTTCAGTGGCTCAKCTTCACTGAGAGCCATGGAATCACAGAATCCTTGAGTTTGGAAAAACCCTCKGAGACCATCAAATCCAGCTGTCCCCCAGCACTGCCAAGGCCACACTGCCCCATGTCCCCAATTGCCACATCCACAGGACTTTTAAATCCCCCCCCAGGGATGGGGACTCCAGCACTGCCCTGGGCAGCTGTGCCAGGGCTTTTGCTTAAGACATTTTTCCCTGATATCCATCCAGACCTCCCCTGGCACAACCTGAGGCTGTTTCCTCTTGGGGTGTCACTTGTTCCTTGGGAGCAGAGCCCAACCCCCCTGGCTCCAAACTCAACCCAGGTTTGGTTTTCCAGGGGAATTAATAGAGAGCAGACCCTCGATGCCATTTCTTGGTTCCCTGCTTGCTCTTCCCTAATTCCCCCAGCAGGAGTTCCTGGAGCTCCTGGGGGCTCCTGGCAGAGCCTGGTGAAGGGGCCATGGATACACTCCTGGGTTGAGACTTTGTGCAGAGAGAAAGACTCAGAACTGGGCATTTTCCCTGTATTTTAGCTTTATTATTGGCTTTTCCAAAGGTGAGAGGGGGAGACCTTGCTGTTGTGTCAGGTCACAGCATCAGGTCCTGCTGAGTGCTAAAGGGGCTGTGTGAATGGTAAGAAACCCCATTCTCTTAAATATTCTCTTATTTCCACCTGTGGTGTGAACAGCAGTGACCATTARTGGGCAAGGTTCAGAAATCATGGAATATGTTGTTATTTCATCCCTCAAAAATAAATATTTCAAGTAATGCAGCTGTTCAACTGCAGGTCTGAAAGGTGAGTGACAGAATTGGTCCTGAACAAAAGTCACACGGGTTTAGTCAGTRAAACCCATTACTTCAGTTTGTTAATAATCATCTTTTTGTTCATCTCTTACCATGATTCTGAAATATTTTTGTCATGGTGACAGTTGCAGCCCTGTCTGCAGCACAGGCAGATCCATTCTGCACTTTTACTTCCTTTTCCAGTTATAACTAATCCTGAGAGTTTGATACTCTCTTGCTACTTGATTGCAGTATAGAAATTATAATTCAAATAAATAAGCAAAATGTTTGAATTACTTATTTGCTCTAATGACATCCTAAAAAATAGGTTCTGTGTTTGTTAGGGTTTTGGGGATTTGGGAGGTTTTTTGGGTTTGGGTGGCTTTGTTTRTTTGTTTGTTTTGTTCTTGGTTTGGAGGTTTTTTTGTTTTGGTTTTGGTTTGGAGGTGTTGGGGTTTGTCTCTTTGTGTTTTATTTTTAAAATATTTGTGCTGTGTGCTCACATAAGATGAAAGCATAATGGAGTCTTAGAGCTCTGGGATTGCTTTTCCCTATTTCCAGGTAAGCTGGGATTGTTTAACAATTACTTGTTCCAGGCATGACAAAGTTCCAGTTTCCCTTTTCAGGGGTTTGCAKCTCTGGCTGGTTCCCTCTCCCAGGCAGATAAGTCATGTTCAGACAAAGTTTGTGTGCAGTTGTCAGGTCTGCAGTGCAGTTCTTGGTCTRTGCAATAGGGAAGTAGAAAATTCTGTCTGGAATGCTGCAGGATGGTTTGTTTATTGCTTTAGCTTTCCCTCTGAAATCAGTGCTTTTCTCATTTCAGCTCCATGGAAGCTCCTCATCTAGATTTGGCACAGAACTTTAGGTAAGCTTTATATAAAATTACCATCTTTATATTTAGGGATAGAAACATTTTCAGTGAATTACATGGAGCAAAACTTTGCATCCACAGTAATTACTCGGGAATTCAACAAATTGGTTCAGCAAGTTGTGTTTAAGCTTCTCCTGTAATTTCCTTTACAGATTACTTGGGTATGACCAAAACTCATCAGGGCTGGTGCTGCAGTCACAGAGTTGTGTAATGATATTTTCTCCTTAAATTGGATTTCTAGAAAATAGAACTGTGGAGAAACTATTTAAAACAGCATCTGTTTTTCCAGTAGCAGCAGTTTTTAGAGCATTATTTGTCCACCACGAGCTGTTTCTTTGATTTCCTTGGCTGATTTGCACCATTCAGAAGCAGTGGGAGTGGGATGCTCTCACAGCTGGGCAGGTGAGAATTCCCTGGGGTAGAGGAGCTTCCTGTGGATGTGCAGCCAGCTGCCTTCCCAGGCTGGATGTGACAGTCTGGGCCTGGCTGTCACCTTGCCTGGGCAGGGCAGGGAGTCAYAAAACTGAGAGCAAAGGAGATTTTAGCCTGGAGCCTTTCCAAGCAAACAAAAATCCTTTCCTGGGTAATTAATRGCCCCTTAAAAGAAGCGTGTTAAAGATTCACTCTGGTGATTTCAGTGTTGAGTTTCTCATGGGTTTATKACAAGTTTTTGCAATACCCTTTAAGTGTTTTTACTGGCCTTTGGTATTAACCAAGTCTGGATTTGCTCATTGCAAATTTGGGGGGAATATTTGGGCCACGCTGGGTTTGACTGAACTGTGGATCTGTGACTTTGGTAATGCCTCTAAAAGGGGTTTCAGGAGCATGTTGCTTGTCCTGGGAGGTTGTGTCAAAACAAAATTCCTTTCTAATAACTCTCATCTCCACAAATGCTGTGGCAGTTTAGGAAACACACGGGGTTTGGTACAGAGGGATGAGAACAGGGTTGCTTTGGGTGTTTCTTCACCAAGGACTCAGCTCTTGCTGCAGTGTTGGGGTTTGGGAGGCTCTGGCTTTTCTTACATGGATTTTCCTTTCTCCTGGTTTTGATTAATGGAAGTTCTTTTTTGTAACAGTATTCCAGTTCATTGAATCCAGAATGGGAATTTAAAGCCAAAAGAATAGAGGGGGCTTTTGGATTTTGGGGTTTTTTTTCTTTTGGTAAACATCAGTGTGCTGATCACTCCAGTAGTGTCTCAGGATCAGCCTTAGTTTGGATCCTTGTTTTTTGTTTGTGAAGCTTTTGTGCTCCTCAGAATTCCAAATCTGGCCAGCTGCTGATCACTGATCAATAATTCATCCTGCCTTAAACCTTTGACAACTGGGTCTTCCCCTSAGTGACAGAAATCTGTGACATCACCTGTCAAGCATTGTTTTCCTGCAGATATTTGTCTTCCATAAATACATAACTTCTGACTGCTGACAGGGGAAGGTGAGAGTTGCTGAGGAGCAGACCGTGGAGGTGTCTCTGGTGAGCAGCTGTGGAGTGAGGCTTTCCCTCCTTGCAAGGCTTGGCTTGTGATCTAAAGGCCAAGTAAGGCAGTGACAGATGTGTCACCTGTTAAACATTCCTAAACTTCRTTTTTCACTTTTTATTAGAGTGTTGTCTGTGCTCCTTCAGCTGAGGAAGAGACCCATGTGCTAATTCTGCTCAGCACTGCCCTTCAGTCCAGCTCCCCTGGCCTGACCCTGCCCAAACCTGGACATTAACAAACACTGGAAGTTAAAAGAGAGAGCTGGGAGTTAATCCTSTTCGGTTTCTGCCATTAAACAGAATTTGGCTTCTTGCTTCAGGGCTCTTGTGCTGTATATTTTTGAATACCACATTTCTAGAGTACAGAATTTCCCCTTTTTTCTGGTAATGGACTAATAAAAGGTGAAACTCTCTTAACCTAACAATTTTTTTTTTGCTGCAACTTTCTGCCAGAATTACATAAATCAGGTTCCTTGCTTACCCCACTCAGCAMTGAAGTTTTCCCATGTTCTAAGAGGGCTAGACCAGGCTGTGTGTTGCCTGTAATGAGGTTGTTCCCTTTCCTTGATCAAGAATAGAGATAATATTAATATTGCCTGGGAAGAGAGACAGTTGTAATGGCAATGAAGCCTTTGCACAGAGTTCACCTCTGGACTGTCTGTAAATAAAAATGTGGAGTTTCCCTTGTTTTCCAGGCAGCCCAGTTCTTCAGCCCGAAGGATCCAAGCATGAACTTKGTCTTTGAAGCAGAAACATTTCTCCTTTTCATTCCTTCCTCACCTCAGAGCAGGTGGGATGTGCCCCTTCCCAGTGTGGCTGCTCAAGGGGGAGCAGCAATTGGCCACTTGAGTGGAGGCTGCAGTCACTGGGTGCAGGGAGGGGTTTGTAGGCACCCACTGCAGGTTTTTCATGGGCAGCAGCACTTTGATCCCCTTTTCCACACCTTTCCTGCCTTGCATTCCTCTCTCAGATTTAGCAGGCAGAGGCTCCTCTTTCAATATGGCAGGATGTCCAAATCCAAACAGGGGTTACTGGCTCAGAGGCAAACTGGCTTTCCAGAAAGCTCTGTAAGTGGAAAGCCATTATCTTGATGATTTGTGATCAAGCCAGAGGAGATTCTGTCTCTGGAGTCTCACTTGTTCCATGTTCACAGCCTGGATGGAGGTGCCAAGTTAATAGTGAGGGGGCTGTGCCAGGCAGCATTTCATCAGTTTGAGTTAAAGAAACATTGTCAGCTCAAGATCTCAATTGGAGTGATTTTTTAAATCAATTTTCTGCTGCAGCACCTCATAAAAAGTAGAATTGAGAGAGATTGGGTAGGGGGGTTGATTTTTTCTGTTGGAGRTGTGGGAGAATTTTTCTTCTTTTCATTCCAGAGGGTGACCCCAGGTCCTGTCTGCTGCCTGGGAGAGGTGATTTAGGTGATTTCCAGCCCTGTAGGTCCTGTGCCCTGCAACATCACAGGCTGGAGTTCCAGATGAGGACAGTGCAGTTGCTCTCTCCTTCAGGCTGGAATCAGAGCTTTCCATACTGRTGCACAATGGGATGAAATTTCCTGCTCTGGAGAAGGGATCCCCCCCCATTCCCCAGTCATGGAAGGAGGTCAGGGCACAGTGAGTCCCTCCCTGCACGTGCAGATCTCAGGCTGGAGCCCACGAGGTCAGGGCACTCTGAGCAGCTCATGGGGAGCTCCAGGAATGGCGAGTGGGAGGCAGCAGCTCCTTCCCCAGAGGCAGATCCTGCCTTCCACTGCTCCTCACAGAACGTTTGGGTGCTCACCTCATTCACTGCAGAGGAGTTAAAGTGCTCTGAGAGTGTTTTGTACAGCAGCCTGTAAATAAAAAGCCCTTAATGGCTTAAATAAATCCCTGTGGCAGGAATGTCTGATGTTAGAGGGGATTATCTGGATCAAACTCTCAGAGCAGTAACAGAGTCAGTAACAGATCTCTGCCCACAAGATGTGTGAAATAATGAACKCAAATTCAGAGAAGAACCTGAATTTTGCTCCTTAATCCAGATTCCTTCCTCAGTTTCCCCCACCTCTTCTTATTTTCCAAGATCTTTTCTCTTACCTACATCATTTTGTTTTATAAGCCCATCAAGCTGGGAGGGCATTTTGTCACCTCCAAAATAGGGGCATTGGCAGGGATTGTATTTCAGGAATTGTTCCCTTCTAGTCATTAATTATGGAATCATTTAGGCTGGAAAAGACCTCCAAGATCAGGGAATCATAGAATAAAAGGAACCAACAAGGATCATCCTGTCCAACCATTAACCCAGCCAAGGCCACCACTAAACCTTGTCTTTGTCTTTGTCTCTGACTTTTCTTTCAAGGGAGGAAATCAACAGGTTCATACCAGAGGTTTTGTTGAGAATCAGAGAGGAAGGAGTGTCTTGGTACAGCAATTACAGGAACCTGATGGTGGGGCTTCTTTCATAGTCCCCTTGTGAGGAGGGAATAAATGAATACACCTTCACTTCTCCTGGGAGAAGTATATTTATGGTAGAAAACAAAAGAAGTAATTTTCAATGTAACCTGTCCTATCTTTCATCAGAAATTCAGCCTGCA
Organism: Cardinalis cardinalis; assembly: GCA_014549065.1. Taxonomy (NCBI): domain Eukaryota; kingdom Metazoa; phylum Chordata; class Aves; order Passeriformes; family Cardinalidae; genus Cardinalis; species Cardinalis cardinalis. The sequence goes on from JACDOX010000364.1 coordinate 199,278, forward strand.
CTGAATATTTCACTCACCAGAAACTTTTTTCCCCACAGGATTTCTGTAGAAAAGGGAACAGATACAAAGACTATGGCACAGAGAAATGTTTTTGGATATGGGGCAAGTTCATCTGTCTCACAGCTGTGCTGTGGTTTTGTTTGATCACACTTTCCTGTCAGTCAAGTATTTGAGAATGAAACTCAGAAAAAAAACTGTGCCTGTAATAAAGTTCAGTTCTGAAATATATCCAAAGTGGAAGCCTGTCTCCCATGGACATGAAGCAACAAAATTAACTCAGGAATATTTTCATATGTTACAGTAACAAATTCAGCCTTCTCTTCATGAGCTGTTGCTCCAGTTGTGCTGAGTTTTAATCCCTTCCTGCCTTCCCAGAGAATGCAGCAGGTGCTGAGTGTGGATTCTTTTCTGGCTCTCCAGGAGCAAGGCTGATGTGATGCTCTCCCTTTTCAAACCTTCTCTTAACTCAAAAAACTTCAGCACGTGGCTGCTCATATCAGATCTCAAGCTTTGGCATAATTTTATCCCAAAAATGCAGTTGGATCCCTGCAGAAATGACTGCATGCCAAGCTGTCTGCGCTCAGCCTTYGCTTCTGGGAGTGCATAGGTGGGGCCTGCTCAGATTCAATGTGTGCCTTTGCATCTCTGCAGAGAGTTGAGATTGGAGAGTGCAGATGTCTGCTCGTTCAGGGTGGTTTGGCACTGGCAGATGCTCCATCAGCGCCTCATAATCTGCACAGGCAGGCAGTGAACTGTCGAGAGGATCTGAAATATTGCTCCCAATCTATGGCAGACAGGAATTCTTGATTATTTTATGTAATCTTGGCACTTGGAGAAACTTTCTGTCTCCGCCATGAAAAGCTGAAGTGGTTTTATCATAGAAAAGATGTCAGCACAGCCATGTTCCCCACTTCCATGCAGTTCATAGAACCCCAGACTGGGCTGGGTCAGAAGGACCTTAAAGCTCATGAAGTTCCAACCCYCTGCCATGAGGTTCTCCATGATGTGTCTTTTACAGGGTTATCTTCTCCCAAACCCTTCTTGTGTAGCATTAAAGGCMCATGGCAAAGGTTCCTGGTCCTTGGTGGGGACACAAGGGAAAGGCACAGGAGTGTAAAGCAGCTGGTTCTGAATATTGGAGGTAATAAAAAATACAAAACCAGATAAATTCCACAAAACTCACAGGCACCCCCAGGTATAGACATTCAGTGCACTCAGATACCTAAACACACACACAAGTACAAATTTACATACAGTGCTTTTAGTGATATATTTAGATATAATAATAACTGTTTCCTTGGTGAAGTCCTTAAAACAGGATTGGCCTGTGCCACTGAACATGATGATAAAGAAATACTTGGTGGGTTTATGGAAGTACTTGGTAAGTTTAAGAATTAAATTAATTCTTTGGCGTTTCCATGGCCAAACAGATGAAGTTCTCAGTGGATATTTTATAATTTAGCATTTCTAATCCAGCATTTCTAACTGTGGGGCAGGGATGGCAGTGCCCTGAGTTAAAATGCCCCGTGTGTTCTCCCCCCTGTGCAGCTCCAGAAGGAGCCCATGCAACAGCTCGGCTCCGAGCGACGCGCGGCGGCCGGCGGAGCTGATCGGCCAGGAGGTGGTTCTGGTGTCCTTCCTGCTGCTCCTGCTCGTCTGGTTCCTGAACCGCGAGTTCGAGGTCAGCTACCGGCTGCACTACCACGGCGACGTGGAGGCCGACCTGCACCGCACCAAGATCCAGAGCATGAGGGATCAGGCTGACTGGCTGCTGAGGAACATCATCCCCTACCACGTGGCCGAGCAGCTGAAGGTGTCCCAGAGCTATTCCAAAAACCACGACAGCGGCGGGGTGATCTTTGCCAGCATCGTGAACTTCAGCGAGTTCTACGAGGAGAACTACGAGGGTGGCAAGGAGTGTTACCGGGTCCTGAACGAGCTCATCGGGGACTTCGACGAGCTGCTGAGCCAACCCCACTACAGCAGCATCGAGAAGATCAAAACCATCGGCGCCACCTACATGGCGGCGTCGGGGCTGAACACCTCGCAGTGCCAGGACAGCAGCCATCCCCACGGGCACCTGCAGACCCTTTTTGAATTTGCCAAAGAAATGATGCGGGTGGTGGATGACTTCAACAACAACATGCTGTGGTTTAACTTCAAACTGCGCATCGGCTTCAACCACGGCCCCCTCACGGCCGGGGTCATCGGCACCACCAAGCTGCTCTATGACATCTGGGGGGACACTGTGAACATCGCCAGCAGGATGGACACCACCGGCGTCGAGTGCCGCATCCAGGTGAGTGAGGAGAGCTACCGCATCCTCAGCAAGATGGGGTATGACTTTGACTACAGGGGGACGGTCAACGTGAAGGGGAAGGGGCAGATGAAGACCTACCTTTACCCCAAGTGCATGGACAACGGCATCGTGCCGCACCACCAGTTGTCCATTTCTCCAGACATTCGGGTTCAAGTGGATGGCAGCATTGGGCGGTCTCCGACGGATGAGATTGCCAACCTGGTGCCTTCTGTACAGAATTCTGATAAGATAGCCCATGGCACAGATGGCTCAGAAGCCAAGGACATCCTTCCTTCCGCCAAGAAGCTCCAGAAAGACGCGGCGAAGGCCGAGGAGAGGTGCAGGTTTGGCAAAGCCGTGGAAAAGGATGACTGTGAGGAGACGGGGACTGAGGAGGTCAATGAACTGACAAAGCTAAATATCTCTAAGAGTGTATGATGAACTGTCAGAGTTGCATGAAGTGCTCTGTCCATAGAAACACACAGACTTTTGCAATTGGCAGTTTTCTTTTCCAAGAGAGACCTTCTCCACACCTGGGTTGTACGTTTGTGTTCATTTCGGCACCTGGGGCTGTGTGGATCATGGCTCTTCAGGGCTTGTTTTCATCCATCTCTCTCCTCCATGCCCCAAACCACATCCCAAGCTCCCCAGCTCCCTGTGCAACCATCTTACAGCTGAGTAGAGGATATTAAGTGCCTTCAGATATACTCCATTGGACTCCCTGTCAAGGTACAGAGGCCCCAAGTGAAATCATAGCTTTGGGTATTTATCTAATTTTAAAGAAAAGAAAAGCTGTGGTTATATCATTTTTATTGTCGTTTCTCACAAAACACTTTTTTTGGCTAATGCAACTCCTTGGGTTTTTTATATCTCTCGGAACAATGTTTTACTGTTATCAGACCTTTTGTATGTAACACACAGACATGTGCATGTATCTACCATATGAGACTGCTATAAAGTGCCAGTAATGCACCACGAGAATGTCTGGGCAAGGGGTGGCACCCTTTGGGCTGGGCTGGAGGGGGAGTTGTGCCGTGGCTCAGCCTTTAGTTAGGGCAGGAGGAGCAGCTGCTGCCCTTCTGTTCTCCTTTCCCGATGCTTCTGCAGCCTCCATGTGCCATCGTGTGCTTTGGATACACTTCTTTTCCATATAGCCAATGAATTACTGATCCTGGGAATGGAAGGAGGGTTGGGACAGTGCCAGCTCTGGGGACAGATTTCCAGAAGCAGGAGAGACCACGGGAGCGCTGCAGTTCAGGGCTCCCGGCTCCGAACACAGCTCAGTGGTGAAGGTAGGTGACRCCGGTGTCTCTGAGCTGATTGGAGAGAGACAAAGAGAGAAGCAAAATAAATGTTTTGGGAATGCCTTTATTTATTTATTTATTTTATTCCTGTTTGGTTTTTTGGGGTTTTGTTAATTTCATTTGGGACTTTTCTTGGAAGGGACTGGGAGAGATGAGTTGTTCRTGGGTTTAATGGGAGTGATGAGACAGAGTTTGAGCCTCTTTGAACTACCAACCACTGTGAGGATGTTACCTTTGGCAATATTTGGTTCCAAGCTGGTGACACTTTGGAAGCCTCCAAACACAGTTGAGTATCCCAGCTTCCCTCTGGACTGAACCAATGGTGCTGCACAATATTTTTCAGGATTTTTACACACACACACACACACAGACACACACACACCTCTGTGCTTTTGCAGCAGGGAGGAAATTAGAATGCTCCCTTCCTGCTGCTGCAAGCAGGAATAGGGAACAGAGTCCTTGTAGTGAGCTGAGAAGCACAATCATTTCCCAGCCCTGCAGACAGCTCTGTGCAGGTCCCTGGGAGCAGAGGCCTGCAGGAGCCCAGGAGCTGCTTGCACAGAGGGAGCTCTGGGCCTCGGGGCTTGGGCTGTGCCAGTCTGCCCTCTGCACGCTTCCACCACCTCCCTGTCTGGCATTTGGTGCCCTGCTGGGGWTCATATTGACCATTGAACTGTTCTAGTTCAGCCAACTCCCTCTGACAMCAAATCAAGTGAAAGGATTTTTATTCCCAAAACAAGCTGATCAGCCAGGGAAGAGCTGGGGAAAGGTGGTGCTGCACTGGCTGCTKATGGAAACTGGGGGCTCTTTCCATCTGAACTCGAGTCAGAATGTATTGATTCTTCCTCTCATCCCCATGTGATTCTGGGGTATGAGTAATAAATGTATCCATTGTGGGGTTCCTGTCCAGCTGGTGGAGATCCATCTCCTCTCCACAGTCTGCATGGAGCCTGTGAAGCCTTCCTGAGATGTGAGTCTGTGGGATTTCTGGATCTCAGTTAAACAGAACTCTGTGCACAGGTCCTGCAAAGCTGCTGTTTATCCATGTCAGTATTCCATTTGATAGCAAAGCTGCTCAGAATTCATCTTCTTCTCTCAGTCTGCCAGCACACAACAAACCAGGGGATCCTCACCCCCAAATCCCTGTGCCACAGATGCTGTTGCCTGTTTGGAAGCTGTTCCCAGTGGGCAGCAATGTGAGGTGGTTTYCAGGGCAGACTTTTCCAGCAGCTTCCTACTCCCTAGGTTACAACTTCCCCCTCCCCACAGTGGGTTGTACTTCCAACTTTCAGGTAGTAATTCTGCAAATACCTCTTGCATCTGAAGAATGTGTTCCTGAAACCATTGTTGGGGTTCTTGGTGCAGTTAAGGTGTGTCAGTATTCCTTTTCCTACAGTCAAGGAGCTAACATGATCCAGAATTGTTTACATGCCTTCCAGTGTTACGTTTTTATCTTAGAGTCGTTCCAGCCTTTCTCCCTGACACTCCTTTCTCCCAGTTTTATTGACCCTGCCCATCCTTGCTGTCTCCCTGCTCAGCTCTGTGCAAGGGCAGAGCTCAGGCAGGAGGCACTGGCTCCTTGAGACCTGCACAATAACCAAACCTCCACCGGCCCCAGCCCTGCACCAGGAGAGGTTGGCAACTTGTGCTTAAACCCAACAGGAGAAGGTGCTGGAATGAGACCCCAAACCCAACCACCTTCATTGTTCAGGATGCAGAATCCTTCTCCTCCAGCCCATAAACTGCCCAAGGCTCCCATGCTGCTGTGTTGTGGGGCTGTGGGAGCATTGTTGGGTTTATGGGAACATCCAAATACCAAACTCCAGACCCACCAGGGCCTCTCTTTGTTGGCACTAAGCAAATCAAGGCACTGAGGACAGCAGCACTGGTTACTCAGAAATCAAGGGCTGTTGTCTGCTCTGGGARCTGCCAGTGATGGTAATCTGCCTCRACTGGATTGGGAAAAGGCTCCTGCTGGGTGACCTGTGGTGCCCTGTTTGCTCCTTGCCAGGACAGCAGCAATTCCACAGCTGGGACTGCCAGGGGTTAAATCTCTTCATGCAGGGTAGTAACCAAATCAAGAAGTTCAGTTCTCAATGGATGGTTTGGAGGGGGAGGTTTTCCAGGGGCAAGGAGATACCTGTKTGTGTTGCAAACTGGTTTGAGCTGAACCTTCACACCTCCCTTTATGCTTTTGAAGATTTATCCTGACACAGAAATGGCTCTGGAGGCGTTTGTGGCAGTGCTGTGTGGCTGTGCTGCAGAGTTCCTGACGCGTGTGCTGTGGGAGGCCACAGGCAGAGTTCACTCYGTTAAATGCCTGTGCTGTGGGTGCCAGCAGTGCTGTCAGGGAATGTGGGGGGCTGGCTGCMTCCCCAGGGGTTTATTCCACAAGGACAATCCATGCCTGGCTGTGCTTCCAGTCTTTAGGGTGGTTTAATGGCAGTGATTTTAAAATGGCCCAGAGAAGGGACCATTTTAAAGGGGGAGGTTGCTGAGTATTTGTGAGCCCTGTGTTGCCTTCTGCCACTTGCAGCACCTGCTCCAGGGTGCACAGTGACAAGGAGTGCACAGAATACTCTCAGCAGTGAGGTCTCAATCTGCTGCTGACACACCAAGATGCTTTTTCCTCCCTGCTGCTCCTGTGAGAGATTTCTCAGTGAGAACCAGGTAAATGGCATTGCCATTGATTAACTTCTGGCATCAGGATTTTGAGAAGGATGGATTTGCTGTTACTTCCCAGGATTTGGGGCCATTCCCCTTTGCTGGAGGTAACATGAGCCAAGTGGGACAGTGCCACGATGTGGCTGCAGCTTCTGCTGTGTCCCTGGAGTGACAAAATGAGAGGAGGAAAGGATGGGTTCCCTAAGGGCTTTTCACAAAATATAAATATTTGGATACTTTTCTTTTAGGGCTAAAACACAGAAAGGAGGTGCCCAGAGCAAAACTGAAGGGACCTCCTTGTACCCATAGCAGCTTTAGCTAAAGAAGAGTTTATTGCTGAGTAAAAGGCCRAGTTTTTAGAGTTTCTGGCATTTTAAAATTGCTAACTCTGACCTSTTTCTTAAACTTTCAGTCTGAATACAGCAAAAGGTGTTGCGAGGGAGCAGTTAATTCCCATCACAACATCTCAAGAGGCTGAGGGTGCCTGAGATTGGCTGTAATGCCTTTGGCTGTTTAAATCTGCCCCTTGGCTTAGGGAGGATCTGCCAAATTCAAAAATTTGTTTTCTGCCTTCTTCCCTGCTGTGGTCTCGTTCTCTCCATCTGGATGGGACACACAGGTGGCTGTTGCCCTCTGCTCCTCACCTTTGGGAACCTTTGTCTTCCTCATTGCACAGCAGCTCCTGAGCTGAGCTCAGGGCTCTGGGTGCTGCTGGTGCTGCTGGTGCCTCCCTGTGTCCTGAGGAAAGGGGAGATTGTGTTTGCTTTGATGCCTTGGTCCATTCTGCCTGGTCACAGCTGCAGCTTCCTCCTCGTGGTGGTGACAGACGATACAGAGAAGGCACGTCCCTGCAGTTAAATTTAAAAATTAAATTTTAAAATGYAGGTGTTGTTTATTGATGTGATTTTTGCAGTTGTTGGAAATGCCAGAGGGGTGGTTTGGCTGTAAGAACAGAATGATTTGCATGTGGGGACAGTCGAGGTGGAGGTGCAGGGATGAGCCAGGGCCATGGCACTGCCACCTCAATGCCCAGGCAGCTGTGAAAAGCCAGCTGAAGTCTCAGGGTWCTGCTGAGACTTGACTGGCTGCTTGTGGAACATCGATTTGGGCAGCAAAGTCATTTGCTCCAATGTTTTTCTCCTTTTGAGTTCTCTCTGCAGGCTGTAGCTGCCCTTGGTTTGTTTCCTGGGGTAAAACTTGAATTGCTCTTTGCTGTTGCTGAGACTGAACTGTGCAGGCAGTGGCAGTGGGATTYTGCAAAATCCTGTTAAAAAGTTGGGATTAGTGACCATTCCTCAGCAATTCCTRCAGGCCCTGGGGCTCTGTGAGTGCTGCCATGGTGTGAAGGTGTCTCAGTTCAGAGCTGTAGGTGGCACTCAGTGTCCTTTGGCTCCACGTGCTTCCAGCTCTGGAATTGGGGGGACAAGGAGAGGGGAACGTGGAATGAGCTCCTGGCTGTTTCAAGGGCTGATCCGTGTGTCCAGGGGKGCTGATCAGGAAGGTGTCTCAGGTGTGAAGCAGAGCCTTGGCTTCTCAAGCTGTTCTTGTTTTCTGGGGGTGGGGAACCAGAGAGCCTTAAAATGGGCTGATTTTATTAAAATCTGCATTGACACCACCCCCTGAACTCTGTACAGAGAGCTTTATTGGTGAAAGTCAGCAGGAGCTGATTGCCTTTGTCTTATTTAAAGTTTGTTTAAAATGAAACAAAAGGCTCTGTAGAAGTTGAAGGAGAAAATAAARTCGGTGGAATGTGTCTTGTCTTGACAGTGGTGCAGTTTGAGGGTGCCAWGGGGAGGAGGTCTGAGGTGCTTTGCAGACACTGGGTAGGGCTCTGGTAGAAAAAAAAATCCAAACATTTTGTATAAAATCTCTTCCAAGTCTTTGTGGTGTGAACTGAGCTTCTGTCCCCGCCCTGACAAGGGGCTGGGCTGTACAGCACGTACAGAACTGTTTGCTCCTTGCCTTTGGGAGTCAATATTGGCTTGGGAGAAAGAAGATTACTTTGGACAAAACAGATTGGTGGGAGATATTTAAAGCTTTTTTATTTTCCTTGTTCCTTATTGTAGCTGCTAAACATGGCCAGGAGCTGGAGGCAGGTGCTCAGTGTCTTCCCACACTCCTGCTCAGGGGTGGAGCTCAGCATCCTCCTCAGGAGCTGTCCCACGCTGCACATCAGTGTCTGAGGCTGCAGCCCTTGGGGTTTTACACTTCTGGAATGGCCCCAGGCCACTGTCAGCATCTCCTGTCCCAGCCTTGCTGTGCTTTGCTGCATTCTCTCCCTGTTCTCTGGCTCACTGCAACAATTGCACWGAATCCCAGAATGGTTTGGGTTGGAAGGGATCTTAAAGCCCATCCAGTGCCACCCCTGCCATGGCAGGGACACCTCCCACTGTCCCAGGCTGCTCCCAGCCCTGCCCAGCCTGGCCTTGGGCACTGCCAGGGATCCAGGGGCAGCCCCAGCTGCTCTGGGCACCCTGTGCCAGGGCCTGCCCACCCTGCCAGGGAACAATTCCTCATTCCCAAGATCCCATCCATCCCTGC
>JACDOX010000364.1:208300-231794 GCA_014549065.1 Cardinalis cardinalis
TCCATGCCTGTAATGGATTTTAATGTCCAGAAATTGCAGCATTCACTGAATTGAAGAACTGCAGAGAAGGTCCTGGCTCGGAACAGTTGGTACAAGTTAAAGTTCCCACTCTCATGGGTGATGCTCTGACCAATTTGTCATCCAGCTCATTGCTGGATGTGTGGTGTAAGCCAGTGCCACCACTTGCACGTCACTGATTTGGCCACCAAATCCCAAATCCTCCTTCAGATGAATCAAAGTGACTTTCCCAAGTTTTTCCTCATTTTCCTCCCTCAGTTACTCAAGTCTTCACTTATTTCTACCTTGGTGCTTCCCATCTTTGGAGTTGAAGATGGTTTGTATGGATTTGTGCTGACAGGTACAGCTCAGGGCAGGGAAGGACACATAACATGTGGTCCATCTGTGGGTGTGCCCAAGGGGAAATGCTTCTTTATGACTCTGAAGCTTTGCCTTTTCCAGGTGCCCCCAGAGCTGTGTTTAGGGTTTATTTCCAGTACTGGCTGTACCACTCCATCATGTCCAAAGGAGGGGGTGGCAGCACTGCCCCTGTGCCCTGTGCCACAGCCTCAGCCAGTGTTTGGCCACTGCACAGGTACTGGCATGGTCCCACTGGCAGCAGCAGATGTTCCAGGAGCCCACAGTCACCAGTGACCCTCTCCCCAGTTTCATTGCTTCTGGTTTCAGARCCCATGCTGAGATACAGAGGTACATCATACCTGTGCTGAGACAGAGCCCTGTTACACCCTACTGCAAGTACAGCTTTAAACTTCCAAAGTAATAAACTCTTTAAAGCCAAGAGCCTTAACAACTCCAACTCTGCTGAGACAAGAAGCACAGTTCCAAGGTCATGCTGAGTATTTGGGAATTTTTCCTGCTCCATGGCAGGTGGCTCTGGTTTGCAGGGAGGCAGCAGCAGTGTCCAAAGATGACAAGGACCTTGGCCACCCTCACCCAGTTCCCCAGGAACAGGTAAACAAGCTCCCCTGTGTGCTCTCAGGAAAGTCACCTCGCTGCCCAGTTCCAGCTGGATAGCTTTAGGTGTTGAACTGCTCAGGAAAGCTCCTTCTTTCCATGGAACAGTGATCTTAACTTGGCATCAAACATTGTCTTTGCTGGTGGCAGGGGCTGGATTCCTCCTTTCTCACCCTTTGGTCCTTCCAGCACTGAGGGGGACAAGGCAGGGATGTCARAGATGGGAAAGGGGGGAAGGAGCTGGGTGTGCCCCTGAGCCAGCCCCAGGGGAGGAGCTGCCATGTGGTCCCAAAGCAGTGCCTGGGCAGCAAACCTCAGCTCTGGGGAGGTTTGCTCCTGGGCTGCTGCCTGCTCCATGCAGCCAGGCCATGGACACCTTGGTAAATGCACCTYCCCTCCTGCCTGTTGGTTTGATTTTCTCACAGAACAAATTTTAGCTGGTTACTGAAAGCCTACACTGGGAATCAGAGCACTGTGTCTGACCATGCCCAGCTGGGGTTGGGGTTGGGGTTTGGGGTTGGAGTTTGGGTTGGATCTGCCCACCCTCTGTCCACACAGTGATCCCCCTGTAAAAGCCATCACTGGGCATTGAGAGGTGTGGTACCTGGTTACAAACAGCTGGAGAGAGATTATTTTTGGAGTGATCAGCTGAAACCAGGGTTGYCTTTGGTTTGCCAAGGGCGAGGAGTGGGCCTGGGAGCCATCACAGGCCCCTGAGCATCCCCTGCTTCCTTGAGAAGCCCCCTCAGCACTGACCCAGGGCTTCAGCACTCCCTGTCCTTGCACAAGCACACGTGGGGATGGATAGAAATACAGATAGAAAGCATTAATTGAAAATGCCATTGAAACATTATTGAATTACAAATCGAAAATTAACTGAGTACAATTTCCAGTTAAAATATTTTAAAAGGCAAATTTAAGTGGTTTGAGGTCTCCAGATTAGCTGGACATGATTTTTTCCTGGTATCTCTGGTTCCTTTCCCTCCTGCCCAGCGCAGCCCGTGTTCCCACCTTCTCCCTCCCTTGCGGAAAGACAGAACCGCTCTGTTTACACCCCCTGCTGGGGCGGCCTCGCCCGGGGCTGCCGGGGCTTCCTCGCAGCAGCCTCACTGTAAATACTCTGCCAATGCTTCGCGGACAAACCGAGATGGCAAACAAACAGTTGTATGTGTGAAATATTAAGCTGTGTGTGTAAATAGATCCAACGTGTATTATCTGCGGCTCTGTAATCAATTGTGTATTAAACTGCTCCACTGTACCGATCATTTCATGCTCTCTTAGATGTAGAAAAGCTGAGAAGTTATTCACAATACACTGTGTCAACTCCAAATTGTTTTTGCTTTCGTATTTTTGCTCCAACCCCACTTCAGCCGCAGCCCTTGGCACATGATCTGGAAGAAGAATAGTTTGGAATAGGTTTTTCAGCTCTTTGGTTTGGATCTGGCTTTTAGCAATGTTTCTTTGATAATCATGAAGCCACCAAGTTAGTTTTTGATTAGGTGCATATTTAGGAGGCATCTTAAACACGGAAGGGATTTGTCACAAAGACGTGCTGCACTTTGATATGTTGGTTGGCAGTGAATGCCCTTCCTGTTCCCAGTGCCCAGGCTGAGAAGAAAACTCCTTCCTGATTTTTCCTCATTTTAATCCAGCTCTGAAGCATTGGGAAGGGGCCTTGCAGCCACCACCTCTGCAGCCACCTTAGGTCGCTGCTGGGCAGAGCTTTTCCCCACAGGGAGCTTGTGTTGGCCCAAACTGGGGATGAGCTTTAAATAGTTATTTTTCTGTTTGGTAGAGAGCATTGATGGTTTACTCTGGAATTCCAGTGCCTTATTCAGATCCCTTTAATTTGCTTGGAAAGGGGAATGAGGCAGTTTTTCTGGAGTGAGTGACCACAGTGCAAGGACTGGCTGAGTGGCAGTGGCTGGGCAAGAAGAGGAACCTTGATAGTTCCAAAACCAGGATCTGGCCCAAAGAACAAACCSTGTGTCTGTCTGTCTGTCCCACACCCCCACCTCTCTGGAGGTATCTTGTCAGCATCCCACTGTGTGTTCATCAGGTTTCACTGGGGAATGGAAGCCCTAATGAGGCCCTGAGCCCTCTCCAGTCAGGGTTTGACCTGGCAGATGGCAGAAGGTTTCCTCTGGATCCTGCTGCCTGTCAATGACCAGTGACCCACCACCATTGTGTCCTGCAGCACCAAACCCTTCTCCCCCGGCAGCCAGAGCATCTGAATRTGTCCAGCCACCCTCCCAGCTTGCCTTTCCCTACTCTCCCTCGGCTGCAGCAGCACAAGAGCTGCTGGAATTAAAGCAGCATCCAGTTTCTCTGGGTCCTGACTGATTCTTTTCCCCCATATTTTGAACATTTGKTTTTTTCCCACACACTAGGTAAGTATCAGAGCACACAGTAACATCTGTGGTGTAATTGCACCACAGCCAGGGTTTGCCCTGAGCTCCTCARTGCCAGCCCAGTGTTTAATGCCAGTAGGGGTGTGCAGGCCTTGCTGGGGTGTTCCCAGGTATTCGCCTTCTGTTGTAGGTGAAAACTGTTCCAATGTTGTCCAGTCAGGCTCTGATTGTGGATCGTGGTGATTGTCAACTGCCAAGGGATATTTTTTAATAAATCTGGTCAAGGTATTTCAAATTAATCCAGTCTTGCTGTTTTCAGTTTGTCTTGTCCTGGGTAAGCCCATGTTAAAGTTTCTTTTCTCTCTGTGCTTTGGTTCGTGGTCAGGATGTGTTGTACACCGACGTTGGGTGCAGTGAAAGACCCAGCCTGTGTGTGGTTAGCTTGTGTGGGGATGTGTARCAAGGAAAGCCCAAAGATCTCGCAGGGTGATGTTTCACAGCAGTTCCTGGAAGTCTGGGCTGTGTTTGTCCCTAGGGAGCCTCGGGTGCTCAGCCTGCAGCCATGGTGTGCTTGGCACAGCTGGACAGTGGGGGACAGCAGGRCCAACCCAGAGGCTGTTCCATGTCGCTCATCTGCAGGTGCTGCCAGGGATCTGGCACCTCAGGCCTGCTTCAGAATGGGATCTCTGTGGGATCCACTGGCTTCTTCCTCCTCTGGTAGAAGGAGGCTCCGGGACTGCCCTGGGTGCTGGGAAGGTGAGTGGTACCTGACCCCACAGGCGATTGGTGTGGGGGTGCTCCCAGGTTCTGCACTGCCTGGCTGTGCCACTCTCAGGGTTTCCACTTGTGAAGAGCCACCATCACCTTGTGGGTAATGGAGAGGTGCTGCAGCACCTGGAGCCATCTCCCAGTCTGTGACCTGTGGGTGGCTGGAAACTGCCCAGCCTTTGCCCTCCTTGCTTAACCAGAGGTGATTCTGCAGCTTTCCTGTGGAGGTGAGAACTTGCAAGTGACCTCTGGCCCMGGTTTGGTCACGTTTTGGGACYCCAGTGCCCTCCCAGCTCCAGCACTGTGGGAGGTGGGTGTGTAGCACATCTGCCAGGCCCTGCCCTCAGGGTCCTGAGGGTTTCTTGGGAATTTCCAATCCAAGCTATTCCCCCATTTTCCTGGGGCTGCTCCAGCTCTGTCTGGGTCACAGCCCTGGGCTCCATCTCTGCTCAGGTGTAGGGGGATAGAATATAAGAAAATAAAGGTAGTATAGAAAGTAATCTTACCCCTRAGGAGTTGCAGCTGGGCTAATTATTAAAGATGAGGAGCAGGCCTGACTTTAACAGGCCACAGCTGTAGCMAATAAGAAGAAGAATGTTATAAAAGAGTCGATTGGTTGGCTGGGGGGAAGCTGGGGTCAATTTGCTGCTGGGAGAAGAAGAAAGAGTCAGTGCTTTGGGGAGCTGCCTACAAGAAACATCAGGGAGGTATGAAACTCTTGCACTAAGGAGACAACAATGTGGAACCTTTGCAACATAATGACAACACCCAGGGAATGCCTATCTGCCTGTCCCTGCYGTGCCATCCCCATGGCTTCATCAATGGACTCTGCCCTGGTCCTGCTCCAGGGGCAGCCCATGGAGAGGGTGTTCTCACCTGGCTTCCCACACCAGCCTCCGAGTTTCCTTTTCACACCAAAGAGCTTTTCCTTCATCTCTGGGTCGAATCTTTCTTTGGAGCAATGATTTCCCCCTCTGAACTCTCTCTGGTTCTGTGACATTTCAGTCCAGCAAAGCCCCCAGCAGTTTGTATTGATGGCTGAGGCATGGGGGACATGGTGTGTCGTGGCTCTGCCAGGGGGACCTGCAGGGCTGTGCTCAGCCTGGCCACAGCAGCTCTGGGTCTCACTCATTAATCACTGCTTTGCTTTTGGTARCTAAACTATCCTTGCTTTGTGACATCAAGCAGCATTTCTCGTTTCCCAGCCTCACAGAGTTTATGGGAATTTAAGAGCTAGATGCAAATGAACTTCATTAGAATGCTTAATGATCTTATAAACCTCATACCCATCTGTCCTGCATATGCTTTGTGCTTGACACTCGATGACACAGTGACCGTGTTGGGTTTGGCACGATGTGCCTGAGAGAGGGAACCTTTGGGAAGAGCCTGGCTCTGCCTGCAGAGGGGCTGTGTTAGGGCCAGGGGCATGCTGGAGGTGAAATGGCTTTTTTCAAAGGCTGTGTCCAAGCTGGGAGATGGGAAATGATGTGTAGAACATGTGGCAGAATGGCACAGTCTTAGAAATGATCTATTAAAAGCAGAGAACCATCATGGAAACAATTGAAACAAACCCCAATCCCTGTTTGCAGCCCGAGATCCTGGACTGGATTCTGTGGTGGCACATGATGCATTTCACAGGAGGGAACTGTGCTGCAGTCACAGCACTGGGTGCCTTCAGCAGTCTCAGGGAATGCTTCTGTCCTTATTTAATGTTATTGAAATATAGCAGAAAAAATGAGCCTTTACTTCTAGGTTGGCTTGCAAACCCATGGATCTGCCTGGGTAAGGGACAGTGCAAACCCCAGACTTCCCCAGAGCCCCCTGAGGGCTTAGGGGCTGTGGCAGTGTCTGGGCACAGACTGTCAGCTCTTCTGTACAACAGAATTGTGTTGGAGCCGTCTCTGTCAGTGGACACTTGGCACATGGGGTGACCCTTCAGGTGCTGCTGCGTGCMCCTCACTCACCTCATGGCATGGCAAAAGCAGTGATGTTTGTTGGTTTCTGCTTTTTGGGCATGTGTTTGGACCCAAGCTGAAGCAAGACATGAAATTTTGCAGGCCTGAGARGGAGAAAGGACCCAGGATGAGCAGCCCTGGGAGCAGCTGTCCTGCCACCACAGCAGTGGTGTCCATGTGTCTGGGCAGTGGRGAGCAGGGAGCACAGTGCATAGCAAAGTGCTGACGAAGGATCTCCTTCCCTCCYGTCGCTGCTGCCAGCTCACATCAAGCCAAAGACACCTTGTTCCTGCAGGGGCTTGGATAACACGCCAGCCTGGGCACCCCTCTGCCTTCCACCCTCTGCATGCAGCCTCCTGGTCCCAGGCCAACCTCCCTATCACGTTACCAGCCCCATTCCCTCCAGCGCCGGCAGTCATGAAGTTTAGGAGAGAGAATGTTGGAAACTCTGGAGCTGGAGCTCTAAATAATTGTAAATATGAGCAAACCAGAGATGTGGCTGCAGGGCAAGTATTGTCTCTGTGTGCTGTGGTTGTGACCAAACGGGGAAGTTGAAGAGAAAACACAACTTTGCAGCAGGTTGGTGGTTTGGGGTGKTTTTTGTGTGGGTTTTCTGGGGGCAGCTCAGGCCCCCAGGGCACAGTGGTTTGATAGCATTGCAAGTGATGTACAAACATGTATTAGTAGCATTTTTTTGTTAACTCTGTGCCAGCCACACTCTGAGWCCTTCTTCCTGGAAAAAGAGGAAATCATTTAACTTTTCTTTCTAATCTGTAGAAAATACAAGGGGAAAGTGCCTCCCTCATGAGAATCCTGCCTGCAGAGCTGCTGTTGYGCAGTTCCTGCCCCAGCATCCAGCRCTGATTCACATCACAGGAGCCACAGCTGCACCTGTAGGTGCCACTGTGATCCAGCTGGGCATGAACACTCTGTTGGGGACWGGTCCTGCTGGTTCAGCTCCTTGTCTGCCAGGACCTCCCCCAAACTCTGCCTGGTGAATTCATCTCATCTCTGCTGGGAGGGCTCGCAGGGAGCCTGTGGAGAAGGGAACATCCACAGGAACAGAGGAGCTGGTGTGACACCAGGATGGTACCTTGACCCAGAGGTTCCCTGAAATGGTTTTTAGCCCTGAGGGTGCCCAGTTTGSTGGTGGTGGGGTCCTGTCAAGGCTGTCACAGCTGTGCTGATGCCAAGTGCACCTAGGGGCATTGGGAGAGGGGAGCCAGATGTGACAGGCTGAGCCTCCAGCTGAGRTCTTGCAGATGTGTCCATCTCTGCTTCCAGGCCATGCACCAGGACTCATCTTTCCCTGCTGACCCCCATTCTGGGAGTTMTATCTGTTCTCCTCCTTTCTGGATGGGTTTTGGGGTGTCCATGTGCTACCTGCACAYGGGAGAAGGCAGTCTCTTGCTTTTATCCCTGCTGCATGAAGGTGTAAATGCCATGAGACTCCTCGTTGCCAAAGATGCTTCCCAAAGACTGAAGATGCCAGAAAAGACCCCACAAAGCAACGGGACTGTGATAGGCAGAAACCTGCAGTTCTCCCTTTTGTCCCYGCCAGCAGCTGGGGCTAGGGTGGCCTTGGGGACAAGGGGACRGGAGGGGCTGGCAAGGGCGCAGGGCCCGGCATGTCCCGGCCTTTATCTCCCCCTAGTGCCACCCACCAGGCTCCTTTGCTCCGGTGCTGCCCGAGCAGAGTCCGGCAGCGGCCCTGGGGCGTGAGGGGGCCATCTCTGGGGCAGCCACATCCAGAGCAGCACAGGGACTGTGGGGAACGGGGCAGGGCACGGCTGTGGGGCAGGATCCTGTTGGCCACAGGAGTGATGGCCTGAAAATCCTGCTCAAGTAAGCGTCAAGGAAGAACGATGACACCCAACTGCAACAAAGTGGTGACAGCAGGAGAGGAGATGGAGAGTGAGATGATGAATGTGCCTTTGCTTGGCCTGAAGGGACCCAAAAGGTGACATTTCCAGGGCTGAAATGAGGCTGTTCTGGCATCACCTGAGCAAGGCCAAGGGTCCTTCGCAGCTGTGACATCCCTGAAGGCATGGGACAGGGTCACCTTTGCCTGTGGGGCCAGGGGGATGTGCAGCCCCGTGCTCGAGGCAGCCTGGCCCGTGGAGCTGGAGAACCTTCGGCCAGCAGGACCTTGCTCAGTGCTGAGCCGTTCTCATGAGCCATGAGTGCACGGAGTCGTGTCCGGGCTCAGCAGCAGCCGGGGGTAGCACACAGACCGCGGGGCTCTGCTCCCGTGGCTCGTCCTCTGTTCTCTCCGAGCTTCCCATCGCCCGTGGTTTGAGCAGGAAAAAGGAGCAAGAGTCTCTTCCTCGCAGACYGGCTCTCCCCTCAGCCCGGCAGGGTAAGGTGTGGGAGGTAAATGGTTAAAAAGGTAACGTTTGGCTCCACGAAAGGGCTCTGTACAGCTGGGTGGGGTCACAGGCGGTTCCTCGGTTTGGCTCCCCTGGGAGCCGCTGCACACCCTGCTGCAGGTGAGTGCTGTGCTGCGCCTCGGGTGACCTGGCACCACTGGAGACTCCACGTTTTGGGGCKGTCCCCAGGCTGGGGTTGGAGCCTGTGCTGATTTAGTGCGTTTCTGTAGCCCTCCAAGTTTTCCGATGCGTTTTAGCTCTTCTAAAAGGTCCTGCAGGTGGTGCTGGGGATATGGGGCTGGGTGTCTGGGGGCATACAGGGCAGGGTGTGGGGCTGTGCCGTGTGGGGAACGGTGTGGGGTCGTGTTCTGTGGAGCCATAGGGGGGCAGGGTGTGGGGCTGTGCTTGTGGGGCCATGTGGGGTGGGATGTGGGGCTGTGTAGCCTGAGGCCACACTCTGTGGGGAATGTGGGGTGCACAGGCAGCCTCTGCTTTATGGGGGGACCCAAGCCACGCTGGATCCACATCACTGCACCCCAACACAAGGACCTGCCCAAGTTGGGGGGGGTCACACAGCAGCTGTGGATGTGCCTGGCCACAAAACCCATCCATTGCAACCTCCTCCAGCGCCCTGTGCTCTTCCATTCCCGGTTCCAATCCCAGGGCTCTTCCCAGCAGGAATCAGCCCACTGAAGGAGTTTGCTGCTCTCTTCTGGCTTTAGACACATCTCGAATTGGAGGATTCCTCTTTTTCAGAGCGCTCAGAGGGGACTCGTGCACRCACAGGGTTAATTGCAACGAAAGCCGGTTGGGTTTAGCAGCCCCCCCGCGCCGGCSGCCCTGGCAGCCCTGTGCCCGGGTATTTATAGCACCGTGAACTTTGAGCGTGTCCAGCGAGCGGGCAAAACCCGCTGGGGACCTGGGGACGGCGCCGGCAGAGCTGGAGGCTGTCGGGGGTCCTGGCCCAGCCTTCAGCAAAGCAACCCAGAGCATCCAGCAGCACATCCCGGCCCCCTGTGCCCCACACACCCCACAGGCAGGCAGCGCCGGGGCACCCAGGGACCCCCGGGACCCCTGTGAACACACCTGGGTGGCCAAGGACGTGGGGTTGAGCCTCCTCCAGCCACAGCAGCAGCGGAGCAGCGTCCTCCCGACCTGATGTTCCCGGTTTTGAGCTGGCATTCCTGGTTTCAGTAGCAGCTGAATGCAGGCATCTTCCCTTTTCCATGACAAACAACCGGCAGAAGATCCCAGCTCTTCACGGTGTCCCGGGGCAGACTCCTTCTCGTCAGACAACCTGCCAGCCAGCTCACCATGTCCTGGAGAGAAAACATCGTGTGTGGCTTCCTTGCTCCGAAATTAGGCAGAGGAAAGGGAGAGAATGGGTGGCAAGAGATAGGAAGCCTGTGTGTGTAAAGCCTTGAAAAAGACCTAAAACAAAACCCAAAACAACTTTAAAAAAACAAATAACAACAACAAAACAAAAAAAAAAGAGGATTTGTTTAGCTGGCAGTCAGTGCCCCCATTGAAGRGGCAGCCCAGAAAGCCAACGTTATCCTGGGCTCATCCCACAGCATGGGCAGCAGGAGAGGGTGGGATTCRGGTGAGATCCCACCTGCAGAGCTGCCTCCAGTTCTGAGGTATCAGCATCAGGAGGATGTGGATCTGCTGGGGAGAGTCCAGGGGAGCCCATGGAGATGCCCCAAGGGCTGGAGCCAGGCTGGSAGAGCTGGGGGTGCTCACCTGGACAGGAGAAGGCTCCAGGGACACCTCAGAGCCCCTGCCAGGGCCTGAAGGGGCTCCAGGAGAGCTGCAGAGGGACTGGGGACAAGGGATGGAGGGACAGGACCCAGGGAATGGCTCCCACTGCCAGAGGGCAGGGCTGGATGGGATCTTGGGAATGAGGAATTGTTCCCTGCAGGGTGGGCAGGCCCTGGCACAGGGTGCCCAGAGCAGCTGGGGCTGCCCCTGGATCCCTGGCAGTGCCCAAGGCCAGGCTGGGCAGGGCTGGAAGCACCTTGGGATTGTGAAAGTGGAGCAAGATGAGCTTTAAGGTCCCCTCCAACCCAAACTATTCCATAAAAAGGGCTATGAAGGCCCCCAGGGGCTGCAGTGTGGGGGTCTCTGGAAGACCCCAGCCCTACTGGTCAGTGCTTCTCYAGCATTTCAAGTCTGGAAGTTGGTTGGGACATTATTTTTAGGAATGATTGAGAGTGAAGCAGAGAGAAGAACAGGGAACTCTGGTCTGCCATGCCTCCATCCACAGTGGGATTCTGCTCCAACAGCTCCATGTGCTGAGATCCCCTTGACTCAAAATTGCTRTGTGGCTTTGCACAGAAAAAGCCAGAGCGGGAGATGGGCATCAAGGATAATTAAAGAAATGCAGTAGCTTTCACCAAGGAAGAACTATACAGGCTGGGATGCTTCATCCAGGGCAGGAAATGACAAGTGAATAAGACAGAAAGCAGAAGAAGTGAAGTTTTCCCCAGGTCRGAGAAGTCTGGGTGGATCTTAATGAGGACAGTGGGAGATTTCTGCTTCTATGAGATGAATCTCTGACACAGAGATTATCTTCTCCTGGAGCCAAGTGTAGGATTTGCAGACTTGGTTACTGGAAACCCACCAAGACCGTGGGTTTTTTGCCCTCAAAAGCAACTGAATTGTTTTGACCAAAATTCCCTATTTCTCCTGTGTTTTCACTGTGATTCTGCCCCCAGAAGAGAGCATTTCATCTGCTGTGGGTAATGTGTGACAGTGCTAGAAGCAAAGGAAAATTGGATGGTCCTGTAAAGGATAGTGTCTTGAAATTTTGATCATGGAGAACAAGCCTCATTTCTAATTACAAATATACACAGATTTGTACAATTACACATCCCAGCTGGCTCTGAGGGCAAGTGCTCAAGGGTGCCYCTCTTTTCCTGAAAGCACTGGCAATTTACTTGTGGGAAAAACTTATTTTATATCCTTGGGAAAATATAAGGGTGTTTTTGTTGCCCTCTGAGATGTTTTTATGTCCTCCCCATGCCAGGAATGGCCACAGAGCTTTGCATCAGCAGGGAAAGGAGCAAGCACTGAAATATCAGGGAAGGAAAGGGAGGAATGGTTTCCGTCTTACAGATTCCTGCATAAAATAGAGGCTAAAGCACGTCTTCAAAATGATTGAGCGAGGACACTGCTCATTATATAAGGTTGTTGGGGGGAAAAAATAGGCTGATTTACATTTTTATAGGAAATAAAAGGAGGTTTGTGGGTGACATAGCACCTTCCTCTGAGAATGTCAGCGTGAGATAAGTGGGCTTCAAAGGGAAGAGTAACCATTTTCCTGCAGGGGCAGAGTCCATCCCAGAGAGCTGAGTCTGGGAGAAAAAGGCTTTTGGAAGGAAATTTTTGTTACCGTAACAAGCACGTTTATTTAGCACAATTCACATTGACTGCGAGGCTGCTACTTCTCATTTCTGCCGGTTCCTCTGAATTTTGGTGAAGCTTTGGGGTAGCAGGAAAACCAAACTGCCTCTGTTTTGTGGATGTGGTGTTTCCAGGGCAGGAGAGGTCGATGTGCTTTTTAGGAGTGGGGGGATTTTTGCAGGGTTGGAGTTTATGATACCTTAATTTCATTCACAGTGAGTTGTTTGGTGGGGTTTTACCCTGGTTTCAGGTTGGTGGCCCTCTGAGATTTGCTGTGCTGTGCTTCAGATCCGTGGCTGTCTGGCAGAACAATTCCGGTTGCTCAAAAGCACCGATTAGCATAAATGAAGGAGTGGGTGAAATGTTCATTATATTGCCTACTGTCATGTTTGTGTACCAGATTTTGTTACCATCTGTCATTTCTGTTTTCTTGTTGTTGCCAAAAGTTGTCATTCTGAATGGAGGGTGGAGACTTATCTTCAAAAGCCAACATGAGATAATTTTAGGTATTTCAGGGCTCATGTGCTCCGTGCTGGTTGTCAGTGGCCCTCACGTACATCAGCCCCACGTGTCYTTGGTAAAATCTGGGCATTGGTTTAGTTAAAGGAGTTTTTAAAACCATTGGGGTCATGCAAATGCACAAGATTCTCATCTCTTGTCCTTTAGAAAGAGTATCTGGTGCTTGCAATTGCAAAGAAAAGCTTGAAAATAAAATGTGTTTTCCTTAATCTTAAAAATACAGGGTACAGAGAAGGGTGTATGTGRGGACATGGCAGTGTTAAAATCCAAGCACTTGCCCAGAGATCTGACCGAGGGAAGCAACAGCTCTGCTATAACTGACTGCAGCATCCCCAGATAATTTCCAGAGATGTAAATATCCCAGGGACTGAAGCTGGACAAATTCAACCTTGAAATGAGCTGCAGCTCTCTTGCAGGARCGGTGGCTGCGTACTGCGACAGCACGCGAGGGGAGCGGTGCCTGCGCCGGGGTTTCAGCCTTTCAAGCAAAATGAGCTCATTTCAGCCACAGGGTTTGAGTGCAGAGACTGGGAGGAAGGGCTCAGCCTGCAAGCAGGGAGCTGGGAGGGAAAGCCATGAGGATTTCTTGCCTTGTCCAAGTGCTTTGAGATCATCCGGTCTGAAAGCTCAGTGTCCTGTGCCAGCTGGGGAGGGAGRGGGCTCAGGGTGCCTGGATCATCCTCCTTTCATGAGGCTGGAGCACCAGGCTGCTGCTCYGARCTGTCAAACCCTCCCTGGCAGTGCCAGGCCCATGCTGGCACCTYGTCACTTCCCATGTCAGCCYGCAGCAGCTCTGCTCTCCCCAGGGTTGCTGGGTTTTCATCTGGCCTGAGGGACAGGGCTCAATGTTCACCTGAAATGCAGTGACTTGTGACATCCAAAAATGCAGAAAAGACGATCTAAGTACTTCAACTGGACTTAAAYTCCAAGAAAATACAAAGCCAGACAGTTTGGGGATGTTTTTTTGTTAGTTTGGGCTCAGCCAGTGGTGCAAAGTCATAACCAAAGCCATGATGCCAGTGTTGTGGTGAGAACTCTCACTGGTGTGGGAGTGCAGAGGGTCACTGCTTCCTCCAGGAGAGCTGGGGAAGGAGGAGATGGAGCTGCCTTTGCTCTGGAAGCAGCAGAGATCACTCTAGACATCTCTGATCAAAGGCTGGGGGAGACCAGGACCATGTAATGACTGCAGTAATTACTGGGTACTTCTTCAAAGATGTCTCAGGTATCTGTTGTGTGTGTTATGATCTGTATTATGCACCTTCCAGTGCCTGAAGGGGCTCCAGGAGAGCTGGAGAGGGACTTTAGACCAGGGCCTGGAGTGACAGGACACAGAGAATAACTTCCCATTGCCAGAGGGCAGGGTTAGATGGGATATTGGAAAGAAATTCTTCCCTGTGAAGGTGGTCAGGCCCTGGCACAGGGTGCCCAGAGAAGCTGTGGCTGCCCCTGGATCCCTGGAAGTGTCCAAGGCCAGGTTGGACAGGACCTGGGGTAATGGAAGGTGTGCCTGCCCATGGCAGGGAGTGGTACTGGATGGGCTTTAAGGTCCCTTCCAACCCAAACCAGTCTGTGATTCTATGAAAGACCTGTACTTTATCAAATCTTTGGGAACTTTTATAATACAGATTTGAGGTAACAGCTCTGTCATGTTTTAACACTTCAGTAATGTAAATTGTCTTTCCTAGCTCAAATTCTCCCATATTTGCTCTCTCCCAGAGGATAATTCTACAAAGCTCATGAGCAAATTCCACCCGAGCCTTTCAGGATGCTGTGAACATCACTGACAGCCGTTGTGAAAAAGTTGGGTCTGGGTTTGTTTCACAAGTGTGAAATAAATTTCAGAGCTCTCATGTTCAAACCAGCCTGGTAAATTGCCCTAAATGAGCACCAAGTGTMATCTTGAGTGGATGACAGAGGAACATGGAATGTAGCTGAGAAGCCTTTGGACAAGCAGGAAGAAGTGGGCTTGGGCCATGGGGAGTGGAGCTGGCCTGGAAGAGGGGCCAACTGGGCTGATTGACCAGATGTGACCATGCACTGCATGTGGAGGAGCTGGGGGACTGAGATGAGGTGCAGTAGTTTGTCAGGCCCTGCTCCACGATGACAATGATGGGACCTCCAGGCTGGGTGATTGAGAGCTGATCTGGCTCCATTTCCCTGGTAAGCACAAGGATGGGATAAGCTGATATGGGGTGGAAGAAAAGCAGGAAAAAAGGGATTTTCTCATCTTAATACCTAATGTGCTGCTGGCTTAAGACAGGAAGACAAGTGACCTCAGCTGATCTAAGATGGAAGCACAGAGCACATTGACAGCCAAGCCATGAAACTCCACACTGCAGGAATTAACCATTAATGGAATTAACCATGGTGCCCAAGGTGGACAGCTTGGGGTGAAAAGCTAATCCTGATATAATTAGAGACAGCCTTGAAACAGCAAAATCGTGGAGTCACAGGTCACAGGGTGAGATTCCACCAAGACCTTGCAGTGTGTCAAGTCTTGCAGGAATGGGACAGGAGTGTGACAGAAATCATCTGCTGTATGCTTCAAAGGATGGAGCAATATCCTGAGAGAGCTGGGGAAGGTTTCTCTGCCCACCCAATGAGGTGCTTGGCCTTGAGGAACTCAGGCAAGAATATCATCTCTAACCAAGGACACAAAACCCAAACAAAYTAAAATGCATCTGGACTGATGTGCRAGTACATTAAAAGAGTTTCCTGACCTTTACAGGGATTGTTTTATTCCCTGGAGCATCACATTTTATTACTCTAGCCTTTTACATAATTTATCATAGAAAAATATTATTTTGGCTATAAAATTATTTGCCTTCATTTAAGCTCTGCGATAGCGTTTAACTTTCTGGTCCTTTTTGAAACTAATTTCCCCAGGCAAATTACATCCTGTGCCAAGAGATTCTTGCCATTAATGTCACAGAATGGGACACCACAGCTGGGGGGGTGGGTTTGGTGGGGGGTGGTCATTTCTTTGATAACCTTTAAAGCAACAGAGGAGAGCACCACATTGGAATCATTCTCTYACAGGTGTTCATCCCATTTTATCCAGTGCTGATTATCACCACCACCTCAGTCACTTTGCTGCCCTGCTGTGATCCCTTTAATCTGAACAGGGTGCCCAGAGAAGCTGTGGCTGCCCCTTCCCTGGGRGTGTTCAAGGCTGGGTTGGATGGGGCTTGGAGCAACCTGGGAGAGTGGAAGGTGTCCCTGCCCATGGCAGGGGGTGGAACGGGATGGTCTTCAAAGTCCCTTCCAAACCAGTCTGACATTCCATATTTCTGTGARCTAGAAGCCTTTATGACAATAATTAGTTCTACTTTCACTTGAGCCCATTATTTAGGAGCTCGTGCAAACTTGCAGTGAAAGGTGATTAATGCTGAAAAAAGGTTTTCCAGCTAATGTTGTGTTTGGGAGAAACTCTGGACTGAGTCGCCAGGAAATGTTTGGGTTTGGCTCTGTGCTGGGTACCCAAGAAGTGCCAGGTATGATTCAGGCAGCCAAAACAAGGTGACAGGAGAGATGCAGGATGCATCCAACTGGGATGCATGAGAGCCAAGCTGCCCAAGGAGCTGCCTGAGAGAACCACAGGGCTGGAGAAATAGTGGAGCCTTTCAAGTGGTTGTTGCCATAACAAGAAAAAATAAAGAATTTGGTTTGAATCAAACATGAAAAATTTGCTGAAGGAGAAGGTGAGTGGATTGATGTTTTAGTCATTCTGTCCTTTCTTACTCCCTTTATTTTCCCAGTTTTGGAGATAAAAGCTGTTTTTAAAGTTTTGCTCACACAACAGGGAAATTAGATGTTTTCACTGTCAATTACTAAGTCAGAAGGTTTCAGTGCTTTCTAAATTCTGAAAGCTGAAATTTTGGGGGGTTTTCTGAGTAGTTACTGAAGCCCTGGACACACCAGAGTAACCTGCAGAAGGTGAAGCTTTCCACAAACACCTTATCTGCTAGAAAAAGGGTGAAAAGAGTCATCATCCTCCAACTTACGGGGCAATGTGGGGCTGGGCCAGTCCCACTTTCTACTGGTCCCAAACCAGTGAGCATTGAGCTTCAACCTCCTGTAGAAGTTGTTATTTTTTACCCAAAACGAGGAAAATACTCTTGTGATGGGGGAAGAGCCAGGCTGGAAGCACAAACAGGCAGTTAATGTATTCCTCTTGTCAGCCCAGCTCAATGCCCTCCTTGCCCTGATGAATATTGAAGAATTTCATACAAATTGGAACTGGTTCAGCAGGACAGTTTTCCAAGACCCAGCCCAGAAAGGCTTCCTGGTCGCTGCTGGGGGCCCTTTCCTCTAAGGGAGGAGTGCACAGTCTGCAGGAAGAAATTCTTCCCTGGCAGGGTGGGCAGGCCCTGGCACAGGGTGCCCAGAGCAGCTGGGGCTGCCCCTGGATCCCTGGAGGTGTCCAAGGCAGGCTGGATGGGGCTTGGAGCCACCTGGGGTAGTGGGAKGTGTCCCTGCCATGGCACAGGGTTGSAACAAAGGGGCTTTAAGTTCTCTTYGCACTGTCTCAGGGAAGAACTTGTCAGGGCAGCCACCTGAGTCTGTACCRTTCTCCAAGAACTTGAGCACAGTTAACTCTTGGAGCCTCMTGCAGAGGGTGAGGGACCTGTCTGCCACCTAAATCCAAAACATTTCCTAGCTGGCTTTTAACTCAGCAGAGAGRGAGAGAGGCTGACACTGCAGAAGAGCTTGGGGTTGCTCCCTGGATGGCTGTGGGAGTTCAGCAGACTCTCTGATGTAAAATAAAGTTTTTCAAGAGTTGTGATAAGTTGAATCCACAGCAAAAGCTGAAAGGCTAATGTGGGAGCCAGGATTAGCACTGAGAAGGTACAGAGAGTTTCCCAGGAATGAAGCTCCTTGAGATAACCAAGTCTTGCACTAAAGCTGTGACTGATAGCAAGAAGAGAAGAGGCRGAGGGACAGGCAAGGCTGAATGGAGCAGGAGGAATTGCAGAGCCATACTGTTGTGGCTGCCTCCACCAACCAGGACAAGGGCAGAGCAGGGAAAAATGCCACCAGTGTCCCCATGGCCTGGCTTGACAGTGGCTCAGCAGAGTTTTGCACACAAGTGACTAACAGGATGGTGGTGAGACTGTCAGCTTGGCCGGAGTTTTCTTGGGAACACCAGATTTTGCTGCAGCAAAAAATAAGGACTGCCAGCTAGAAGATAAGGAGGGCATTTCTAAATGTGATCCCAGACACTTAACCTGAAGTCACTGCATTGYTGTAAGCATTGCTACTGATTAGAAAAAAAAATGCAAGCTGTATGTAGAGACAAAAAAAAAAAAAGAACTATGAGATTTATAGTAATGAATTACTTCCACAAAAGGCATATGCAGTGTGTYCAAGTAGGTTAATAAATGCTTGGATGGCATTGAATTGAAAGGAGCAATGCTTAGTGTGGTCAAAASTGCTGAGCACTTGATTACAACAATAGTGTTGTTTGGAAGGGACCTTAAACCTTATTTTGTTCTACCCCTCTGCCATGGGCAGGGACACCTTCCACTAGCCCAGGCTGCTCCAAGCCCCATCCAGCTGGGCCTTGGACACTGCCAGGGATTCAGGAGCAGCCACAGCTTCTCTGAGCACCTTGTGCCAGGGCCTCCCCACCCTCCCAGGGAAGAATTTTTTCCTAATATCTAAGCTAAACCTACTCTCAATCTGAACCCATTCCCCCTTGTCCTGTCACTACATGGTCTTGTAAATAGTCTTGTCTCATCCTTCCTTTCAGTTCCCTGTAGGTACTGGAAGACCTTGTCTCTGTGATGCCATCATGGAATGAGTAGAGGACAGAAATGGCATGGGAGGAATCTGGAGACACCTTTCAAGGGACAAGGAATCACCCAATCCCTCAGGTCTGAAGATGCTGACAGACCACTGCTCTGAGCTGTGTGGAGGGAACAGAATGAATGGAGGGAAGCACCAGCCCTGCTGGGAATGATGAGSTCTTGCTCCGAGGTTCAGGCAAGAGGTGGAGCCTGAGTGGATTTGGCAGAGGGAGTGTGAGCAGTGCTCACTCCTGAGCTCACAGCTCAGCACCCAGGCTCAGACTGAGCATCTGGGATTCGGCTCATGCCAAGCTGGGASTGGCAGCACCTGAAGAGCTTGTGAATGCCCTCTCCTATTGAGGGTACAATGGGAAGGCCACATCTTTAACCAGAGGACAAGGCAGGGAGGTGGGAAACACTGAAATCTTCCCATCTCAAGTGGGCAGAGTGTATCTATGGGCATCCTACCTTTCTCTGTGCTCAGGGAAGGGACCTTCACCATAATCTGCAGCAGAAAAATGTTCCGTGTCTTTTTTTTTGGCCATGTTGGCTGAAACCGCCCATAAACCACTAATTGCCACTGCTAAAAGGGAGCTGGCAGACATGAAATTTGCCCAGATTAACCAGATTACTATTTTATGGGGAGAAATATGATTTTCAAACTGACCGTGAGGCAGGTTGCAAACTGGTGTCAGAGAGATGAGAAACCATAATATAGCAGACCCCAAAGACAGACATTTTTTTGTAGCAGTTTACTTTAAAAATAAAGCAAATGGACTGTTGTCTCTCAGACAAAGCCTGAGATTCATCGAGCAACAACCCTGAATGAGAGCACAAAGACTTATAGAGATTTTTCTTAATAGTTTGTCAGGCATTGCAGAGTTACAGGCAACTTCAGCAAAAAGGCTTCATGTTTGGGACTTAAGGAAGGACCCCTCAGAGTGACAGATTCAATTATGCTGATAGCAGAAGACTCTGTTTTTCCTGAACTGCTACGCTCGCTTTGGTGAGATAGCCTTACCCATTACTTGGGGGATTTCTCCACATCAGAGTTAGATGATCCTGACAGATGATGGGCAGGATTCTGAGCAATTTGCTGAAAAGTCCAAGTCTGCATCCAGTCCCCACGAGACTCTGCTCAACAAGTAGGTAGGAAATGGCTTTACATTAATGAATACTTAATGAAAAGGAGAGCAGAATCACATCTGATTGGTGCTTGTGGGGTATCACCCACAGAACGTGTTTAGCCACCTGCAAATACTCTTTCTGCATGAAATGAAGCAAGGAGACCCTTTAGGATGTGTGTCAATCTCTGCAGCCCAAGGAGCCAAGGGTTTGCAGAAGTTCACAGACACACAGCTGAACACAAAACAGCGCTGTGATTGCGGTCCCTGGGCTACCACCACTTCCTGAACACCACGGAATTCACACACACAATGAAAATCAGAAGCCAGAAACAACAGTTATTTCACATAAAATTGCTCCACAATCCCATGAGTGCAGGGTGTGTGTAACCAGACGTGCCTGGAGAACGAATAGGCAGCACCTTCTGCAGTGGCCAGGAGGAGAGGAGACAACAGGCTCTGGGCTTTGCTTCTATCCTGGAACAGCTCTGGCAGCACATGGGGATGGTAMGGCCACCAGGTGCTGGGACATAACATTACCAGGAAAAACAGACTCCCATTCCCAATGAGAGCTCCTCTGATGGTGCCACAGTGACTACAAGTTACAGGGCAGAGCTCTTCAGAAGTTATTCAAACACTGCTAATTGTTTGGCTGTAAGGTTTTGAGGTCACAAGCTATAGAAATGATACTTCCATGTTTTGGGTGGGGAAGGAAGGTAGGATCTCAGGAACTGTGTCTTTAAGCAGCTTAGTTCTGGAGACAGGAAGTCTGGCGATGGGCTGCAGCAGTGYAGATTTTATTATGCAATTTCTCTTGGAACTAGTCCCTGAATAAAGGAGTTATCCATTAAGCACCTGCTTCACCCTCCCTCCTGAACACCACAAACGAAGGTCTCAGGAATCTTTTCAAGAGCTTAYCCATCAGCAAGGGAGCAGGGAGCCATGCACTGGGGTCCAGACTGGGAATATTGGTGTATTTGATAAACAGTGTCTTTCAAAGGGTTTATTTTCATGAAATCCTCCTACTCTGTTTGAGCTTGCTCCATGTTTGGCATTACTAGTGGGTGAGGCCATCCAAGTCTTGCAATACTGACACCAAAGGGCTGTGGTACCCAGGCTACTCTTAGGCCTTCAGGGTATTTAATCATAGCCCTCTTTCCAAGGGGCAGTGGATAACAGCCAAGGTCTTCCTCTCCCTCCTGCCATTAACCCAGTGCTGTTCTGATCCCATGGCAGGGGCAGCTGGGGCCATCCTAAGGGGACATTGCAGCAYGGAGAAGCTGCAGGACACAGTGACAATAGGATCCTCCTCCTCTRCCCCTACTGCCTGGGGTAAAGGATTCTCTCCCTCCAAAGCACCTCCCTTCCCTCCCACTCTGCTCCTGGGACTCGCAGCCCCGCTCTGACTTCACTGATGTGGCAAGCCTGGCACTTGCTGTAAAGACAGAGGAGCTCTCCCAGCCAGTCATGGCCTCCATGCATCCTCTGCTTTTCTCCCAGCTGTGGGTACATGGCATTTCCCTCAGAGGCACCGACACAGCAGCTCCTGTCACAGCACTGGGGCTCTCAGGGCCCCTGCCTCAGTGGCTGTGTGCTCAGGGCTGCAGTACTGGTGTAACATGGGTGTGTTGTCCAGCACCAGGCAGCATGAACCTCCTCTGGAGAGGGGCAGTAGCTGTGGGACCGCTCAGGATCTGTCCCCAGTGGTAAATCTCCATCCTGACTTCATCCCAGAGCTGCAGAGTTAGTGCAGCACCAGGCAGGGGGTCATGAGGGGAGCACAGTGCTATGGAGGGCTCCTGGTGTCAGCCATTCCAGCATATCCATAAGTTATGCAATTGTAGAAGCACAGACTCGTTTGGGTGTGAGGGACTTTAAACACCAGCTCATTCCACCTCCCTGCCCTGGGCAGGGACACCTTCCACTAGCTCAGGTTGCCCAGGCTGCAATGACCAAGGCAAGCACAAAGAGTGAYCCAAGATGCAGTTCAAAATACACCAACCAAACTCGTTAAAAAGTTCAAGCAGGAGCCAGAAAAACACACTGCTGTCCTCAGCTGTGCCTTGAGTCTGACCTGACTTCCACCCCTCACCTCCAACAGCAAAACATTTTCCTTTAACCTAAACTGGGATAAATGCTTTATATCACAGTAAAATGCTGCTGGACAAGAGCTGCTGCTTTTACATCTAGAGGCACTGTGAGACACTGAACCTGTCCCACACTGAAACATCCTGAAACAGATGGGAACTTGCTGCTTTGGAAGGAAATTGAAGCAGGCACAACCATAGAGCCCTTACTTGTGTAACTAATCAGTAATACAGTGATAGAAGCAGAGGCCTGACAGAGGCCTCCACGTGATTACAGASAGACCTCAGCAAGGACAGGCACCATGTAAATAAATACAGAATTTGCAAGTAAATGTAATGAAATTCATGTAAATGTAGAAGTAAATGCAATGAATTCGAGTTTTGCAGTAAACARAAGGCAGACTTACTCTTTGCAAAGGAATCTGTCATTATAGATCTCCTTTAAACCAATAAATYATTGCTGTTGAATCCATCTCAGCTTATGGAGCTCATCAGCACATCCTCAGAATTGTGTCCAGATCTTCTCCAGCCTCTCCTCCCATTGTGGCTGCCCTTGGAGGACATTCCAGCATGAAGGTGATGAAAACAGCCTCAAGCAACCAGTTTGGGTACAAGGAGCTCTGCTGCCACACACGTCACCGGGGCTTATACGACCTGATTCTCAGGTTGGGAACCAGTATGGAAATCCATGGAACTATATGAGCTCCAGTCTTCTAAACCTGTTTTGGGCTGGGGAAGTCTGTCTAGACAGAGCAGAAAGTGTTTGTAAAGTGAGGYTGGGTTTGATGCTGGTGCCTGAGTATGGGTCAGCTTTGATGGGACACTTGCCCTTGTGCATGGCTGCTCTGAGGGCATGGGGGAAAATGGGGGCACTGASGGGGAGCTTGGGAGGGGATGTTGTGAGGGGAACATTCAGAGGGAATGTCCACAGTGGGATTGAGGGGAAACTGCAGGGGGTGACTGAGAGGAAAACACAAAGAGAGGACACTCTGAGGGCGACATTGAGAGAGATYATCTCTGTGGGACTGACTGAGAGGGGAAGTTGAGAGGTGACTGAGGGGAAACTGAGAAGGGAGACTGTGAGGGGGATGGCTGTGAAGGGGGCATTGAGAGGGGACATCCATGGTGAGACTGAGAAGGCAGACTGGAARTGTAACTGTGAGGGAAAACTGAAGATGGCACAGGGAGAGACTGAGGGGACATCCATGGTGGGATTGAGAGGAGAGAACTGGGATGGGGGCTCTGAGGAGTATGAGGGGAGGAAAGACCGTGAGGGGGCATTGAGCCATCCATGGTGGGACTGAAAGGGGAGATCGTGGGGGTGACTCTTGAAGGACTGAGAGGGGAAGGGCGGATCATGGGGAGACATGGAGGGGGCACAGTGAGGGGGGCGCTGCAACATCTGAGGGGAGTCAGAGAGGGGCCTGTGGGAGGAGACTGGAGAATGACTGAAGCGAGGGCTCTGAGGGGAGACTCTGAAGGGCCAATGAGCCACCCATGGTGGGACTGCAAGGGCAGATTGTGGGGGTCACTACCAGGGGACCGAGGAGAAAGGGGAACTGTGGGGAGACTTGGAGGGGTCGCTGTGAGGGGAGCGCTGAGACAGCTCTGGTGGGACTGAGGGGAGACTGCGGGGGACGCTGTGAGGGGGGAACAGACATCAGAGGGGAGTGGGAACWMCGTGAGGGGACAGCTCTGGGGTCCTGAGGGGGAGCCCCGACAAGACCAAACAGGAAAGATCGAGGCGAGGACTTGGAGGGGAAGAAATGTACTCTGAGGGGACTGAAGGGAGACTATGAGAGGGCACCGGGAGGCAGACGGAGAGGGGACGCTGCGAGGGGTGCTGCGCGGGGAGCCCCGACTGAAGCAAAGAGGGCAGACCGAGACAGTGGCGRAGAGGGAGCGCACGGCACTACATGCACGGTGTGTGTGGCGGGGTCGCCGCCCGACCGCCCCCCGCCGTCCCCGAGCCCCTCAGCAGAGCAACTGAGGACGGCGCCGGGAGCTTCCGGCGCCGCGCGCGCCTTTCCGGCAGGGCGGGGCCGCGCCGCGAGCGCGGTGACGCAGCGCGCAGGCCCCGCCCCCGCCCCGCCCCCGAGGGCTCTGGAAAAGAGAAGAGAAAAAAAAACTTTTTTTTTTAATTGAGGAATCAACA
>JACDOX010000364.1:232314-323637 GCA_014549065.1 Cardinalis cardinalis
GAGGAGCGCGGCCGGCAGGGAGGGGGCGCTGGGCCCTTCGCTCCCCGCCCCGAGCCCTCCTCCCTGCGGCCTGCGGCGGCCCGGCATGGGGGAGCGGGGGCGGCCGGCCGGGCACTGAGCGGCGCTGTTGGGTTCCCGTGCGGCGGAGGAGCGGGGACAGCGAGCTCGGCCCCCCCCGAGCACCCCCC
The DNA here is from genome assembly GCA_014549065.1 of Cardinalis cardinalis. NCBI lineage: Eukaryota > Metazoa > Chordata > Aves > Passeriformes > Cardinalidae > Cardinalis > Cardinalis cardinalis. The sequence goes on from JACDOX010000364.1 coordinate 232,503, forward strand.
GACAACGATCACCGGCTCCGCCGCTCCGGCCACCATGGCGGAGAACTTACTCGACGGGCCGCCCAACCCCAAGCGAGCCAAGCTCAACTCGCCGGGCTTCTCCGCCAGCGATAGCACAGGTAAGGCCGCGGGGGTGGCTCGGGTGGGGCTCCACGGCGGTTCTCCCCCCCACACCCCCCCCCGCCCTACCGCCCCGCCGGAGGGGGGGGCCCGGGGGCCCGCCCGCCCTGCCGCGGTTCCTGGCGGGGGTGGGTTGGGCCTCCTGCAGTCGAAGTTACCGGGCGGGACCCGTACGCCAAGTACCGTCCCGGCTATAAATAGCGGTTGGAAAGAGACGTTTTTTGAGTTGGATTTCCCTTCTTTTCCTCCATCATCTTCGTTTTTAGTGCCTCGGTTTGGGTGATGGGGGTGGACAGGTGAGTGGGGTGTGGGTAGGGAAGGAGAAGRGCCAGGCATGGGAAGCACCGACCGTCCTGCTTGTTGTACAATCATGGAGTAGCTTGGAAGGGACCTTAACGCCCCTCTTGTTCCATCTCCTGCCATGGCAGGGACACCTTCCACTATGCCAGGGTGCTCCAAGCCCCGTCCAGCCTGGCATTGGACACTTCCAGGCATGGGGCAGCCGCAGCTTCTCTCGGCAGCCTGTGCGAGGGCCTCGCTATCGTCAAAGGAAGGAATTTYTCTCCGATGCAGAATCTAAATCTACCCTCCTTCAACTTAAAGCTGAAGGTGCCTTCTTGGAAGGGTAGTTGAGGTTTCTGTCTACTCCTTAAACCCCACAGATTACCCACAGCTAATAGCCCTATACAGGCTTTTCACTGTGCCCCTGTGTGTGACACACTACGGAATAAAAACTCCTTAATAGCTTCTTAGTCGTAGAATGATTTGGGTTGGAAAGGACCTTGAAGACCATCTAATTCTACCCTCCAGTTAATACTTTGTGCTTTTTTTATACCTCCCAACCTGTGACCGAGGTTTTAAGGTATTTGGCTTAAACTGTTTTAATCGTTTTTCCTTTAAACACCAAACGATTTGCTGATAATAATTGAAGTTGTGGGGTTGCTCGCATGACGAAATGCCGGGCAGCCTGGCAGTCACTGAGACTTGTCCGTGTCGTGTAGTGTCCCTGGCATGCCTCTTTCTTCAGTTGTGGTGGGTTTGTAGATAGTAAAACGCATCAAAATGTCTCGTTTCCAGCCAGCGTGTGCCCGTTGTAAATACACACGTGTGTGCACAAGAGCATGTGTGCCTGGACCGGCCTCTCCCGGTGTTCTGACTGTTTCAATCCCTGAAAGAGTGGTTTCAGGAGAACACGAAGTCTGTTGCACTTGAATTTCTGCTTTCAGAGATTAATGAATCTTGTGGAAAGGATAGTGATAAGTTAATCATGCTGTGCCTGCTGTGTTTTCATAGACTGAAAAAAAATATTACTATAATTGAGCTGATAAATTCTGTGGGTTTTTTCGTCTTGCTCAATCTGCATTTGGCAACACTTTACCGATGCTTCGGTCCTTTAGGGGTTTTTTATGGAAACCTTCTCTTCTCAGCCTGCAAATAAATGAAACAAGCGAGAAAGAAACAGTATCGAGTAAGAATTGTCAGGGAATATCTAGGTGAGGTCTTGTGATTGAACCGTGTTAATCCCTGGTGTGGGGGCACTGGAATATATGGAAGGCTGATACACAAGTTGCTGCGAAATGCTCTTTGTAACTCAGGACAAATACAGTTTATAGTTCTGTAATTCTTCAGCGAGACATTTTAGACTCTCCTGGTAGCCAATGTCTTGGTTTTTTTTTTTTTTTTTTTTTTCTTTTTTGAAGTTCACTTGGGCTGTTCTGGAATGCTTCAGTCTTAATTACGTCCTGTTCAGCAAGTTCTCGTGTGTCTCGGGGAGCTCTGTGTGCCGCTGGATGTGTGAACTCCAACATCTGCAGAAAGTTCTGCAGGGCTCAGGGGGCCTGGGGGCMCTGGGATGGCAGACCCCAAGTTCTGTTCTGGACAAGTGTGTCTAAGGAGTTCTGTCATCGTCCTGCTGTTCCATAGGCAAAAGTGCCTCTCTGCCAAGGGTGTGGGTAATGTTTGTGCACTTAAAGAGAGGGTTGTTTTTAGGAAAAGCRCTTCTAGGTTTGTTGCCAGCAGTTAATGCTGCTCGTTGAAGGGTCGCTGAAGGTTTCCGTGCATTGTGGCAGGCGATACAAATAGTTYGAGTTGTGATTGCTGTCAAATGCCTGCTCCTGGAACTAAACCAGGCTGCTCCCTGCTGCTGGGGCTTAAATGGAAAAGTTCTGTTGCAACCTGGAAAGTGGCCTCAGTGATCTGGGGAGATGGGTCTGAGGATTTTGCCCTGAGTTGAGCAGAATTRTTGTAATTGCAGTGGCAGCCCCACACGGGTGGGTGCTGTGGCTGCCGTGAGCAGGACGTGCTTTCACAGCCGCCGCGTCGGGCCCGGCTGAGCAGTTTGGCTCAAGCCTGCAAATGCTCACACCCGAGGCTCTGATGGCAGGCCTGAACATTGGGCAGAAAGCAACTGCTCTCCTCCTTGTTTATATTTCTCTTGATGCTTTGATGCGGTGATGTTAAGCAACTCCTTTTGTCAGGGTAAGTTTTAGCTGCCTTTAATCTTTCTGATAAAAATAGCTCCTCAGCTTACCGGGGCAAAGTTTGTGCCRTTGAAATTGGTCTGTTTACCTTCTGAAAATATGGCCTTTTCTGTTAAACCTAAGCAGCTAAATCCAGTGTCTAGTGTTGCAGAAGGGTGTAGAGATGAAAGGATAACAGAAATGGGTGCTGTGACCATYGTTAAGTTTCATGATAGTCTCATTTCGCAGTTGCCCTGCTGCTCTTTGTATCAATAAGGAAGGTTAAGACTCCTGGCTGTTAACTTTGCTTGCCATTGCTGTGCTGTATTGAACGAGCTGACTGCTGTGGTAAAATGTCCGTGGGAAAGATTTTTCCTTGTCTAGCCAGGTAGGAGTAGTGCTCTTGTCTAATTACTGCTTTATTGGATACACAGGCGTTTTCATACCTAAACATTTGTCTCCTCTGTGGCTGTTGTGAGATGTTCTCATCCAGCGCTGCAGAATAAACAGGAGACTCCTACAAAAAGTAGAATTACAGTAACTTTGCTTATGGCAGTGTGTTATTTCAGTGCTGATTGTTTTGTACGTTGCTGGCATTGGTCCTTCAGCAGAATGTACACAGACCTGGCGGCGTTCTCGAGCTGGTCTCAGGCTGGTTGTGCCTGAATGGAGCAGCAGCACAGCTGGAGGTGTTCAGGGGCCCCTGGACTRTGGTCCCTTTTGCAGGTAACTCAGTGAGGGTCTGAGTTTCACTAAAGTCATGCTTCTGTCTGCGTTCATCGTGTTCCTTGCAGCTTCTGCTGCTGTGGTGCTGCGCCAGTTCCAGAAACAACACCGCGTAATCTGGGCCAGAGCAAAGGGTGTCCCTGATGGCATCAGGAGTTAACAAATTCCTAAAGTAGGTGAAGCTGGGAAGAAGGTGGGATGAGCAGCTTCCAAAGTCCATTAGAGCTAGGTTTTCACTTCACGCTTCCTTGTGTAGGGGGTTTTATTGATTTTTAATTCTTTTTTCCTCCGTAACTTCTGATCCTGCACAGATTAAGCGACGTGGCTGCTGCTGCTGCAAAAGCTGTGGGCCAAGCTCCCTGATAAYTTCTGTTCTCTTCCTGGCCCGTGTGTTGGCATCCAGGACCTGGATTTTACACTGGGGAAAGGCTGGCCCTGTTGCACGTGCCTCCCTACGTGCTGAGATAAGGAGATCTCTGGCTGACTCCCAGCCAGCCACAGMACTTCACAGGAGAGAGTTCGTGTCGATGCGCAGCCTGATTTGATCCTGCTCTCCTGCCAAAAACCAGATAGGTGTATTGCACTGGATTTAGGTTTTAGTTTGAAAAGAGGTGGACAAAAGCAAAGTAGCTTAAGGAAAGACAGCRAGGTTTTCTAAGCTTGTGTTCACATTCTTAGCAGAGACTTCAGATGGAGCGACGTCTCGATGATCTAAACCCAGATTTTGTTTGGGCACGTGAAAGTATTAGTGTGGATGTTTTAAAGGGTTCATTCCTGCGTGCTTGAAAAGCCCCATGGAAGCCTGTGTAATCCATCTGCTCTTGTTTTGTGTGGTACCTGCAAAACTYGAGTGCCGTGTGTGTGCTGCGGCAGTAAGAATCCCAGTTACACACTCACTTCCTTATTCTCTCCCTRGAACAAGGAAAAGAATAATTTCATTAAGTGAACACATTCTCATTTATAGGCAGAAAATTTAGGGAAGAAATTAATTTTCTGAAAAGCTGTAGGTGAAGAAGTGTGAAGAAATGTGCATAGTTGTAATTATTCACGGGAATGTCCTTTTTGGTTTTTTGTTCGTTTGTTTTRTGGTGCTTGTGCCCTACCTATCTGGGATGGGAAAATGAGGTGGGATRTTCATGGCTATATTGTTTCTTGTGGAATACTTCATGGTTATATTGTTTAAGGCTCATGGAACCATGGGGGTGGTAGATGGGAGGGAATGATGCCAAGCAAGATGTTTACTTTGAGCTAGAAGTTTGATACAAACTCTTAGTTTTTTACTGACCTGCATACTTTGGTGCCAGAGTTTGTGATCTGGGACAGGAGATTTTTGAGATTAGAAATGGGCTCATKTATAGAGTCTAGCACAGCTGATTCTTACCATTTCCTGGGGCACTGCTGCTAGCATGGTRCTGTGTACTCTCCCAGTGTTTGTGGGCTTTTACAGGTTTTTCCAAGGAGTTTGACACTCATGTCTGTGTGGGATGAAAGGTTGAGCAGATGATCTGCTAGCCTGATCATATGKGACAGTCCACAGTCCTACCATTTTGCCCATTCCTTTATTTTTTGAAATTCATRCTTTGATAATTGCACATGTGCTGGGAACTTCAAACTTATTCCCCCTCTAGTGACTTAAAGTTAACTAGGAAAATGCTGTGCCGTAGAGCTCCTGGAGAAGCCCTGCCAGCAGCAGGCAGGAATAGAGGCTGTGGCTTTGCTGTACTCCAGAGATCTCTTGGTAGCTTGTGAAATGATTCCCAGTTTTCTGCTGCAGATTATTCACTTTCTATTTTGGCTGGACGTTCCTTGGAGTCATCGTCCAGTGCCATTAATTATTTCTACAGCAACATGCTGTGCTTTTTTATTATACCTGCAGCTTCACATTAAAACCCCCCACATATTCTTAGTGTTTATCTTTATTAGATATTTTGCTTACTGTTGATATCTGCTAAGAGAGAAGAACATGAAAAAAAAAACCCTCACCCTATTAACAACATACTGCAGGTTAATGTGAAACCGGGGTGGAGAGGGTAGTTGAAAAACACAATTTGAAAAATTCTGGGATTTGTTCTTAAACAGTGAAAAAAATGGAGGGATAACTTAGAAATCTGACACTTCCACCCTAATTGGGTTTACACTTTCAAGAATTTTTGCTTTGTAAATCTTCCTTTTAACATATGTTATGTTTTCCATCTGTCTTCTCAGATGTCTAAGATACAGAGAGAACCTAAATTGTTTATTTGGAAAACTCTTTAATAAAGATACTTCAACAAATACTATGAAGTATTTTGCAGAATCATAAGTGTGAATTAAAAGAAAACTGCAACTTCTATTAACAGTGATAATTATAACTCTTAATCTAAATCTCTTAACACACTCTTCCTTTCCTACTTTCTTATTTGCCATCACTGAGAAATAAGGATGTTATTATGACACTGATAAAGACAGTATTTTTGGTTTGCAGTTTGTGTGTKGATATATTTTTATTTATACATCTGTAAGTCAGTAAAATAATCCCCAACTTCCCTGCTGGTCACCTTTAGTGCTGGGGAGGCTTTTGGGAAGACAACATTGGGAAAAGGAGTTGTTCTTCCCTGGATGACTGTTCCTCCCAATCTCCTGGGCACATGTCATTTTCCTGCTGCAGCTGGACAGGGCAGAGACAGGAATCAGAGCTGGAGCCTTTCTGCTGCAGAGTGAGAAGTAAAATGGGACATTGGATTGCAGCCCGTCTGTGTGTGGGTCACCAGGAGAGCACGAGCTGCTCTCTTGCTCTGCCCAGCTTTGCCACCACAGGTACCTGGGTTAGTGGGTGTTGCTGGTGCCATCACTTCTGTGTCATCTCTTGTGTAGTGTCATCATCTCATGGAGAGAAGAGATGGGGAAATTACCAAGTGGCTTGAGTTAAGTACTGAGTATGAGTCTGGTTTGGAATTGCTGTGAAGTTTTTTCCTAAGTTCATAAACTCCCTAAAGGAAAGTATTAATGAGAATGGTTCAAAACAGCCTCATCCCATTGAAATCAATGCTTTTAAGTAAAAGATTCATGAGAGTTGGGGTTTTTTGGTATTGTCAGTTACGGCTGGAAGCTTTTTTAAACGTAAATATACAAAAATTGTTAGTTTCAAGTGCTCGTCTGCTGTTACTTCCTTGTGTGTGTTTGGTTTGRTCTGGGTTGTATGTCCTTGCACAGCTGAATTTGAGTTGCCAAGCAGAAGACAGTTCCCTTAAATTTGGTATCAGAAACAGGGAGGGAAAAGTGGCAATAAAAAGAGTGGAATTTGTACTTTTTGCAGCTTTTATACGTCACAGAGGAGACCCCAGACTTGCCTGTTTCATAGTAATGTTGTTTAGTTTTTTTTCCTTGTTTCATAATATTACTTCAAGTACAGAACAGGCCTGTTCTGTGGTTCTGTTGGAGAAGCTGTGTTAAGTGGGAGTTGTCATAGAAGGACTCGTGTAGCTGAAGGGAGCTCTTGAGCCAGAACTGAGCTCCAGTTCTCACCACTGACACTGTCACTCATTGTGGGGGGCACGAGGGGCTGAGCACTTCAAAACCTGAACCACCTGTGTTGGAAATGTATTCACTGAGAAGTCTCTGGCCAGGCAATGTCACAACTAAAGTTTGTTTGTCAAGATAATTCATGTCCTTATGTGTTATGTGCTGATTCCCTTTCCAGGTGGGCAGTGAGGGTGGCACAGCCTTAAGGGGAGCTGTGGGAGCCAGCTCAAGGCAGGCACAAGCAGATACTGGCTTGGTGCAGGCTGTGCATGTCATGCTGATTTAAGCAAGTGCCCACTATTCATTACCAGAATCTCAGATGATTCCTTTTTAAAGGGTCATTCAGAATTTAAATGTTCTGTCAGCTGTTAAATTTGGGCATGAGGCACGATGTGTGTGTTTGTGATAGGATGAGAAGGCAGTCTCACTGCTGTTAATGTTAATGTGCTGCAAGAACCTTAAAGTATTTTATCTTCATCAGGATGATCTTGTGAATGAGAAGCTGATGTTCCCAATGTGGTGTCTCCCAGCCCATAGGCAGATTGCCTCCTCTTCCTTCTGTCTGGGTTTCTCTTCTTATGGTAAATAAATTTACTGAAGCCTTCTGGTCTGTAAAAGGGTTTGCCTGGTAGCCATGTGCACTAGGACAGTAGCCATGTGTGTCTTGTGGATGCTGCTGGGTGKGATTTAGACTTCTTCACAAGAGCAGACATGGCAACTGTGTCAAAATAGTGAAGGTACCTTGGGAAACAATTAAGAGGAAGAATGGTTTTGGAGAGGGGCAGAGGAAGGCAAAGGCAATCCATCATTTGCCACCTGATGCTTCTAAGAGCAGACCAGAGTGAGTCACTATTGTTGGGCTGCTTCTGCCGCACGTTTTGGGGTTACCTTGGCTTTATTCCCCTCTGGCCTCTGGGAAGAGATTAGAGACTAGCTTCTTATSTGGATATTTTTCATATTTGCTTCTTTATATATGTCTTAGTGCCAGGTGCAAGGGCCATTTAATGTGCTCTCATATACTACTTTGTAATTGATAGGGAAACATCATGTAATCTGTGATTTATTTTTATGAAAGGGTAGAATAATCCCTAAACCCACCAATTAWTTCTGAAATAAACCAGTATCTCAGGTTTTTCTAGATTTCAGCCCAGGTTGTGTTGTCACTATGAGCACAGCAAAAGAGAGGTGGTGGAGACAACTTGGACAAGTAGAACAGAGAGAACYTTGAGGTTATGACATCGTGATACAAAACATGGAAGTGGAAAGAGAGCCTGGGGACTGAACCTGGTGTGACCAAGGAGGAGTCTCAGTTTATACTACTCTCTTTTCATGGAGGTGAGRAGGAGGACAGGGCAGGTGGCTTTTCCTGTATCAGCTGGTAGTTGTTATCACACCTTAGTGGTGGTACAAAGGATGTGGATATGTGCATTTTCCCCATCCTGGCTCGTGTGTCTGCTGGTGGAGCTGGTGTCAGGACCTGAGTCAGGAATACAGGAATACTGCAGTAGAGGTTAGAAGAGAACTGATTTTTTTTCATTAGTGTCATGATTTGTTTGTGTAACAAGCTTCAGTTTTGAAAAGTCACYTAGTTGCTGAAGCCTTACCAGAAAGGATTGGGGAAGATATTAGGAGCTGTCTCTAAAATCCCAGCCACAGGAAAGCAAGCAAAGGCAAGTGTTAAACCCATTTTCAAAAAGGGTTAAAAGACAGTATAGTCAGCTACAGGCTGTTCAGCCTCCTCTCCATCACTGGGAAGGTCATGGAGGAGCTGGAGTTCAGTGAAGGGCTGCTCAGGAGTTTGGGGACTGGAGCATGTGCCCTGTGAGAGGAGGTGGAGGGCTGGGCTGCAGTCAGACCTGATGTCCCTTCCAACCTGAGTGACTTTGGGCCTGCCAACAAGAGAGAGCTGTCATGATGATTGCAATGAATTTTTTAGAGATAAATCCAAGGATTGCAAAGGTGATGTTCATATCAACCCATTCGAGTTTTGACCACTCCAGTGACTTAGGAACGAGCAACCCAGACTGAATTCCTTTCTCATCCCAAGTGCAAGTAGTTTAAATGATCAAGCAGGTAGAAATTTAGTTAAATATTCAAATCCGTTATTATTCAAGCCATAAATTGTTGGGACTCATCCAGATCCTCGATGTGGGATCTCTTTTTCTTCCTCATCACCCTCCACCCAGCCATGAGGGTCTCCTTAACCCAGCCAGGTCCCTCATCACCATCATTCTCAACCTGGTTGTTAAACATGGTGTTCAGAAGTGATTCTGCTCTGCTGAAAGTCAAAGTCAGATGCATGTCAGTGCCCAGGCTTTCTGTGTCTTGTTAGGGAAAGACACAAATCTGAAGTTTCCTTACTGAAAATTTTAGATTTTCCATGCACACGTTGTTTAATTGTTCTAAAACATTAAATGCAATAATTGTCTTTTGTGAAACAATAAATTACAGAATCTTCAAACCTGGAAAGGAAGTTGGAATGGACGTGGTAATTGCTGGCTGTGCCACACAGTGTGSCTATTGAGGGGAGCTACCTGACAGTGAATTTTAGGGAATGGCTGGAGCTCTGAACTGTTGAGGCTTTGTCTGCTGGGGTCTGGCATGATTGAAAGAAGCCTTACAAAACAAAATTGGGCTCACTGAAATGTAACAGCTATGTTGGCATGAGAGAAAGGCCYGGTGAAAATACTGCTTGTGTGCTGGACTTGAGTGTCTGCTCCATGCCACRAACAGTCAGTTTGTGACAGGACAACTCCCAGTCACGTCTCAAGCAAAGATTATGCTGTAAAAAATGAAACTGAATTTGATAGTTCTCCTCCTGCTTGCTGTGAGGTACATTTGAGATAATAAGACACATAATGAAACACCTTGGGATGTTTGTCACCTCTCCAGGCTGAGCTAAAGGGGGGAAAATGGTGACATTGAAGCAAGTTAATTGATTGAATATGTATATTAGGAAAGTCTCCCAGTAACAGTCACAAGCAGTTGTRCGGATGAGAATGTTCTGCCTTCAGGATGCAGCAGAGTTTTGGGGTTTTTTTTCCTTCTGAGAAGGCCTAGAAGGAAACAGAACATATTTCTTTTTAATTCTGGTTGCTGAGAGTGTTGTCCAGGAAGGCAGAAAACTGTGACATTTAAGCTCATAAGACTGAAATTAGGAGAGAAACTGTCTCAAGTGTGGTTATCTTCTATGTGTGAAAATAGCTGCTCGAGGAATGCAGAATGCTCAGATTGGAGAAGGAGCCCTTTGGAAAGAGTGGGGGTGTGGTACTTGCCTAGTGCTTTTCCATACCTTCCAGAAAACATAATCTCTGCTTTTTTGGTGCTGTGCTGTTAAGAGGACGTGTGGGTTTATGTGACAGAGGTAATGAAAGGTATCAGGTTGAGGATCGGAGGTGCTGTGTTAGAGACAAGACACAACGAGGTGAATCTGCATAGCTTGGTCAGCTCTGCTGCTTCAGGAGCCCTGAGTTAGAGGTATGTGCCTTTGGGGTTTAGGGARTCTGCTCTCCTTTAAAATCCACGCCACTTTTCCTGCTCTGATGTGTGCTGGGTGCGTGGCAGCTTTGAGGRTGGAGCAGGTTAAAGCTTGGTGGGATTTGTCAGCAAAGGTGCTCCCTGACCATTGCTTCAGGTAACTGCATGTAAAGGCAAAGGCATCCYTTGGCTTTTTTGGGTTTTAGCCTCCTGGTAGCTGCCTTTGAGAAGCAGTTGAAGCATTGAGAATGGGATCAATTCTGTTCTTCTTGTGAGGATGGAGGCACTGCAGTTGCTTTTCATTTCTCTGTCAGTAGAAATGGGCCATGTTCTTGTTATGGCAGATTTTTATATGTGTGTAAATATACTGATTCTTTTTATAACTGCCAAGACAATCTCTTATCTTTATGGATTTGTTGCAGACATGCTGAAGTAGATTTTTGTTTTCTGTTGTATTTTATAACCGTTGTAAAATGTGCCTTGTGTTGCTGTTTTTAATGTGCATGGCTGTGATGAAATATAAAATAAGATGATTAATCATTGCATGAACAATTGAATTCTTGGTGAATTTTTACAGGACCATTGTGTTAAGTTGTTTACCTGCTTTTTATTTTCCTGCTGGCAGAGCAGTACATTTTCCATGTCTAACCTAAATGTACAGCCTTCTTACAGGAGCTTAGGAGTGGTAGATTATGTCAGGTTTTAAGTGGCAATATTCCCAAATGCTTTCTTCACTCTTTTTTGTAAACTGCAAAAACATTTCCAGTTCTTGGCTCTGGCAAGACTGAGAGAGTCCAGCCAGCCAAGCAAAAAAACAAATTGAGCATTTATACTCCAGCATCYCATTTTGAAATACAGCTGGAAAAAACTATTCTTTAAGCCACAGCAACATCTTCCCCCTTGACATTTTGTYTCTTCTTCTCTGCACCTTTGTCTCTTCTTCTCTGCCTCTATCCCCGCACCCACACATCTATTGTCCATGAAATATGAACAATTTTGATACAGAAGCTTGGAAGAACACCTTTTTGTGGGATTTACAGAAGTTGTGTGAATGAACACTGGAAACCTTGAATTTGGGGGAGCTGGGGTGGTGAGAGCAGTTGAAGAGAGGGGAAGCCTCAGCCCTGGCCCCGTGTGCCACCCTTGGTGATTCACGGGCAGATGGATTTGGTTGGGCTCCAATGGCAGAGCCTCCCAGAGTCCCCCAGCATTCCCAGCTGAAATTGGGGAATTTGGAAGAGGCAAAGTAGAACCAAAATGTCAAGGAAGTGGCAGGCTGCAGGCTGGTCAGTGTCCAGATGTTGTGCGGGAATGTGGAGGAGAGATGAAGCGATCATGGAGTCAAAGGTACACCAGGAAAGATGAACTAAATACCTGAAATGAAAGGCAGCAAGTAAGAGAAATTAAAATTGCTTTAATGAATCTTGCTAAATGAAATGTTAGCTTGTTCCTTGCCTGCTTGGAAGGGAGCAGGGGCTCTGTTCTGAGCAGGGTGTATTTGTCACAGCCGACATCATGCAATCCTGGAAGGATTATTGACTCCAGTAGGTGATGGTGACAGAGTATGGGCCTCTAAAGGACATGGTGCTTTGAGCACCTCAAAACAGCCAGAATTTAATGGTTTTGTCTTTGTTTACTGTGCCTGTTTGTGTAACTCACCAGGCATTGCTAGTCTGACCATTTTTATTAATTTTTCTTCAGTTAGGTTGAATTGGAAATGCACATGCTGATAAAAGCTATCACTACACTATTAAAATGTACTGAGATGGCTTGGTGATGCATCTGTGCTTTGTGATAGTTTGTGTTGCTTGAGGTTTGTTTTTTTTTTCAATGTACCATTTTACATAATTTTTGCAGCCTGGATCTTGCACCAACTTTTTGTGGTTGAAGAGTGAATTAAACTTTAAAACAATGAAGCCTTTGGAATATCCTTCTTAAGTAAAGAACTCTTCTTTGCTCTAACCTGGAAAAAATGTTGTTTGTTGCTCTGTGTGAAGGACTGGGGTTTGTCAGGGCTGGCTTGGGGGGCAAAATAATGTTTTCACTCATTTATGTTACAGTGAGAAGTGATGGTTTTAGTTCAGATCCTTGGGTTGGAAAACTCTTCCAAGATGTGTTGTGTGTTTGAACAGCTACTCTGGTGTATTGAGGCTGGTCTGCTTAGATGTTTATAAATGTGTGCCTGTCCTTATGTCTTCAAATATGTAACTTYTATTTTCACATGGAAGTACCTATATACAGTGAACCAACATTCTATTTTTTAGTTACGTATTCAAATAACTTTGTTACACAGTTGTTGCAATAAAATATTTTAGTGAACCTGAGGTGGAAAAAAAAAGCCCCACCACTTTTTTATTAGTCTGAATGTTGCAGCCAGGCAGAGCTGTTCCTTCAAGTGGCTTAATGAAGATTTGATTGATTTATTTTGCTCATCTGGAGAGTGTGTGGATTACCTCTGTCAATATTGGGCATGATAAATGATGGCTGGGCACTTACAGAGCAATTTGAATTATTTGAGCTGTTCAGGAATCGAGCAGTGACTCGATTCAAGAGGCCTTACAAGGAGAAAATGCTGAGTCCCTTTCGGGATCTTCTGAGGTAGCAGATCATGGTAGAAACCAATGACTAGAAGCTGATCTTAAATGTCTTTATATGTGAGACTGGGATCAAACTGCTGAGGAAATCATTGTTGTTCTTTGGTGAAGTTTTGAAGCAGTGCTGGAAGATGTTCTTTGGCCATGTGCACACATAAATGACAGGGTAGAATTGCTGGGTGAAATGCGGTGGCTTGGGATTACAGAGGAGGTTGGAAAAGGTGATGTAATTGCTCTTTTGGGAGCATAAATCAATAGGAAAAAAATCTGTTGTTATTTCTGCCTTCRTCTTTTAGCCAAAACAAGGGAAATCTAAGCATTAGATTAGATCATTGTATTCATGCCACCTTAGTTTTCTTAAGCTTCGTTTTKTCAAAATTCTTGCCAGAAAAACTGTTTATTGGCCAGTGCTGTGGTCTGTGTGCTTGTGTGTGCACAGTGTGTGGTGGCTGTGCTCTGAAAGGCTCTGCAGTTCGTGGCACAGGGACCCTCCCTCACTTCCTAGTCCTGGGTAAAGACATCCTGAATGCCTGTGGATGTTAACACTGGTACAAAGTAGCAAAGATAAATATTTTAGCTACTCATTTGTCATGTTTTCTCACCCATGTTTCTGTTTTAACTTGTAGATTTCGGATCTTTGTTTGACTTGGAAAATGATCTTCCCGATGAGCTGATCCCCAATGGCGAGTTGGGCCTTTTAAATAGCAGTGGGAACCTCGTTCCAGATGCGGCTTCCAAACACAAACAACTTTCTGAACTTCTGAGGGGCAGCAGCGGCTCTTCCTTGAACCCAGGAATTGGCAATGTGAACTCGAGCAGCCCCGTGCAGCAGGGAGTCGCTGCCCAGGTGCAGGGGCAGCCGAACAGCGCCAGCATCGGCAGCCTGGGCGCCATGGGCAAGAGCCCGCTGAACCCAGGGGACTCCTCTGCTCCTGGCCTGGCCAAACAAGCAGCCAGCACCTCTGGACCTACCACACCTGCATCCCAAACTCTGAACTCTCAAGCACAAAAACAAGTGGGAATGGTGACGAGCAGCCCTGCGACATCACAGACTGGACCTGGGATATGTATGAATACTAATTTCAGTCAGACACACCAGAGCCTTCTCAACAGTAATTCTGGTCACAGTTTAATGAATCAGCCTCAGCAAGGACAAGGGCAGGTAATGAATGGATCTCTTGGGGCAGCTGGAAGAGGAAGGGGAGCAGGAATGCAATATTCTGCCCCTGCCATGCAGGGGAATGCAGGCAGTGTGCTGGCAGAGACTTTAACCCAAGTATCTCCACAGATGGCTGGGCACACCGGGCTGAACACAGCACAGACAGGAGCAATTACTAAAGTATGTACATGCCATTTACTGTATTCTATTTATTGCACTTGTTTTTCTCCATACAGGTGTTTAGGAAACACAGTAGATCCTTTTCTGGGACAGAACTAAAGGATGTGCTTTCTTCAGTCTGTAGTTCCCCATTTCAGTCACCAGTGATATTGTGAAAAGGAGATAATTGAAGCAGTTCTTCTCGTGTAATCAAAAATGAAAGCACTTGTTGAAAAAGACATCCTCGAAGCTAAAAGTTGGAAAGTATCTTAGCAGAGTGAATTAGAAAAGAGTAGCATAATCCTGCAGAAAGGAAGCAGATGATTTCTCGTGTGCRGGATCTCAATTTAGCTGCCAGCCAACGCCGTCTTCTAAAGCAATGTGAACACTTGGAGATTGAAGGGAGAGGTGTAGCAATTGCTCCTTTGGTCAAGGACCTCTGTCAGCAGCCGTGCAGCGAATGGTTTTTAAATATGGAGGAACTGATCTGGAAACGTCAAATTTCACGTAGATTGCCAAGCTAATGCAAACTGTGAAAGGGGAGGGCAAGAGCCTCATTTGGTGGCCATTGTGGATCAGGGCAGGGAATATATACCTGGAAGTATCTGCTTCTGTCATGGGGCACTGCTCTGGCTCCCTGTTTGATACAGTTACTGCCTTTTAGTTCTTTGTTTCCCAGGTGTGAGCTTAGAGCAGTGTTTTGACTGCTGCTCCTCCTGCCCTGTGCCTTATCTCTTGTTTGGATTGTTTTAGTATAGTTCCTTCATGAAATTTTGATGGCAAACCCACCATGTTCTGATATGTAGAAAAAAGGTCAGTTTTTATCTCTGATATTTTATCTATTCATAYATCAGTAGCTGTTGTCACTGTAGTTTATTAGCATGTAAATGTTAATTCATTGATGTGTTAGTATTGTGGAAAAAATTGCATTGTCTGACATGAAAGTGTGTGTCCTGTACTCTGAAGTGGTGCTCACATCACTTTGGAGTACTGTATAGTTAATTTTAATTTTTTAAAAAAATAAAAATCATAAAAAGCATTCTCTCTGCAGTGAAGAGATGCTTTTGCTTATGGAAGAGATACTTGTGTTATGAGTGAAGGTCAGAGCATCTGCAAGTTGACATAACTGTTTTAAGAGGCTGGAGACAGCTAATTTTGTTGTGTGGAAGCTGATTGGTCTGCACGGAAAGAGAGTCAGCTTATCTTCCTTTTGTTTTCCTTTGAAATTTGTGGGAAGAGTGAGGAATTCTATTTATCTGGCTTATTTCTGTGAATTTACAGATACCTAAGTTCTTGGGAGTAGATTTTTCCTAGTCACTGTTCAGTTTTATGTGAACCAACTGAAGTAGAATTACCTCAAAGCAAAAGATTTGCTGACAGAGTTTGTGTGAGCCTGATGGGRGAGGTTTTGTGAAGTCTTGATTTATTTTAAACAAACCCACCTCTGGTAAAAAAMCAGGCCAGATCTCTGACAAATTCCAGATTTCAAGGACTTCAGGCTTAGCCTGTTGCCATCTGCAAATGGATTCACCAGCTCAGGAAAGGGACCCAAGCTGCCTCAGTTTACATGTGTACAAAAAGCAAAGTAAAGTTGTTTTGAGTGAGGAATGCACTGGAAGAGAATAGTGAAAGGACTTTTCATGACAAAGCATAAGTGGTAAAATGGTGCTTCTTTGAAGGTGCACTTAAAATAATTTTAAAAACTTGGCCAAGTAAAACAGGAAAACTGGTGTTTTCYAGGGCTCCATCTCTTGTTGAATAAGATGAAACTTAAAAGTGTTGTCTTTCTTTAAAAAGCTTAACTTATATATGTCTTATTTTTCTCTTAGTAAAGAGAGCAGGTGAGCTCAGTGTTTTACACAAAGATTTTATGTTTCCATTTTGGAACAAATACCTGCTCCMTGAATTTTCTTGTGCCAAGCAGCAGTGTTCTCTATCTTTGCCATTTTCTTAGTTGGCATTTGAGGATTGGTATCCTTTTCCAGTCTCTCCCCATCCCCCAGTTTATTGTCCTAATAGGATTATCAGCCATGATTTTGTGTTAGCTTTTTCTTATTGATGCTTCAGGAAAGCTTTTAAGAAAAGCAAAGAAAAACTTCAGTGAGTTTGTCTGTTCTTCTGAAACTGAAATTTCTGCTGAAGGAAAATTTGGGTTTGTTTGTTTTTTCACCTCCTAATTCCCTGGTGTTTACCACTTAATGTATACAGCTTAAAAGATTTAAAGAGCTGTAATAAAAGCAGTGATGCAGCTGATCTACCTAATAGTGAACAGTGTCCAACTTGTCTAAACAGCTTCAAATGTAGCTGCCATCCTGCTGTATCTGTAGCAAGGCTGGAAGGAAATTCTCAGGCAATGGCTGTAGCAATGTCCTAAGGGAAAGAAAGAGCTSTGAAGTACAAATGCAGAAAAATACCTAAAAGAACTATTTATKATTCTAATTACATTAAAAACAAGTGATGTGCATCTCTGACTAACCTTGTTCAAGTACAGCTCTAGCTCATTTTTCTCAGTTCAGTGTGTTTGTATGCACTGTGGGGAACTTGTGACCCTTCATGGTTTGGGACCAATTTTGTTAGGCAAGACCTTGCTTCTGTGGTGGTTGGTTCTAATCCTTTTTTAGTGTGTGACTAATCAATCCATTCCTTTCCCTGGTTTTGTTTGTTGTGGTGTGTTTATATAAGCATTCTTTCTATTAAGAGAAAAAGAAGGAAAAATATTCAGGATCTGGTCCCTTCACCTGATCTCAGAAATTGCAAGGATTCATTTCATCTGCATCATCATCAACCATGATTGTTAATTTTGGGCTGGGCTTGCTATTTTAGRGCAGGACTGAGCAGGGTGACTGAGGTTTGTGTTCCTGTGCTTGCATGAGCCAAAGGTGGGGATAAACCTTACCTCTAACCTTCTCAAACAGGAGTGGAAAATATCTAATTCCCAGTGTCAGAGGGCAAGAAGGTGCTGATATCAAGACAATAATTCTTCCATTGGCAAGGAGAGATTAAAATAAAGTGCTTCCTCAATCTGTAGAGATGTGAGCAAAGATTTCACATGATACTCCAAAGATCAGTGATTTTTCTTGCTGAGATAACCCRGAAAGCTTTGAGGAACTACCTCTTCCATGATGCTGTGTCTGTCTCTGCTCCCCTCACTGGCAGTCTCCTTTCCTGTAACAATTTTGCTTGTAATTGTGGCATTGTGGCCTTTTTTTCTCGGGTGACACTACAAGGAGAATTTTTATTGGACTGGGTTGAAGTTCCTTAGGAAATCAGCTTTAAAGAGGAAAGGATTTATCTTTGAACAATTATTGGTGGGAGTAGAGGAACAGATCATCTTGTCACAGTCATTTCCATCAGTAATGAATTGCCCTTTTGTGTTATACCATGTTTTTTGTTGAGTCCATTAAGTCCAGAAAACGTGTTCAAACCATCTAGAACATCTTGTTAGAGGTGGTTTTTTTTAGATTGTTGATTCTTAGATGTGATAAGCATTAACAAAGCTCAGCAGATGGTCATTGCTTCCATAGGAATGAGCATTTCTTTGGAGACATGCTTGTGTCTCCTATTGCTGTGGGAGCTCTTCTTCCCCAAGTGGAGGAGATGGAACTTTCCTGTTCTTTGTGGCTGCCAGGGGCTGGAAATTGAGTTTCTTTCATTGAGTTGTTAGAGAGTCTCTTGCTGAGATGCATTCCCTGTGTGTAGTGCAGCTGTCAAAGCCCATGGAAAGTTACAAAAAAATGTTGGGAAGTTCCCATTYATTTTGTATGGTTCTCAGACTTCCTTTTTGCCCTGTGTTAGGAGTTCTGGACTGTGATTCCTCTACCTGGTGCTTCTGCTGTTTCTCTTAAGTGGTAAAGTCCCATTCAGATGAGAGGACTCTTGAGTGTTTTCTTTTCCATGTGTTTCCAAGCTATAATGCCTCCTCATACAATTCTGTAAAAGGAACCCCCTTTTCTTCACTGACTTCAGAGTCCTGTCACTCCAACAAGGATATTCTGGTACCCAGCAGCAGAAATTAAGGAAAAAATCTGGAGTTGTGCATGGCTGATAATCTGCAGAAGGTATTGCTGTTAACCTGCAGTGAAGATACAGCTTGCTGGGGGCTCCTTTCAAAGTGTTTTTCTTTATAGGACCAGTAAATCTACCCCAAGTTCAGCTTTCCTTCTGAAAGGCAGACACAGTTTAATCAAACATTACTGGGCTCTGTGTGCCTCAGAAAAAGATTTAATTGTTTGGTCAGGCTGAATCTGTCAAGAGATGAGAAGAAAATGGTTGTTTATTTTCATACCTAGTTGTGAGGTTTACAGTATTAGGGGTTGTTGAGGGGTTTTTTTGGGATGCCTTTCTGAAGATTGAAGATTTTGAGTAACATCAATCTGCCTATTTTGAAAACTGTGAAGGAAAATACTAATATTGATATGAAATAGAGCCTGTGTGCAGGGAGAAGCTGATGGAAAAGTTGATCTGGCTGGCAGATCTTCCACTGTAGTATTCCAGGAGGTAGCAAGGATTTAGATCCAGAGTTCCAAGTGCTGTGTGCAAGAGATGAGTTTTCCTTACCTCTGTGTRTGGATTTAAGCCCCACTGGAAGTTGGTACCAGCATGGGATTGGCATCAAAACCTGAGCTGACTCAAAACAATCACTAACTGTGCGAAACTAGATCTGGTCTGCTGGATTTCTGCCTATGAGTGCAGAACAGTTTTTTTCCTCTAAATGGTATTGGCCTAATTTGTTTGGACCGTGCGTGTTTTCAACTTTATTTCAGTCAAAATAGCCACATGGCAGTGTATGCTTCAGTAAGAGTAGGGTCAGATTAAAGAGGAGGAGGAACTCTTACCAGAAGTGAACTTCAGAAACCAGTAAAACCATTTTTTATTTCCAACAAGAGAATAACCCGTTGTCTTGGGGCTTTTTAATGTTGAGCTATAAAAGAAGTGAATTGTGTCGTTGTTTCCAGGCAGGGTGTCTGTCTAATACATGTGCCTTGGACAAGCACATTCACAGTTTTGCTCCCTGTGCTGTTCACTGAGTGGCGTTTTGGTGTTGGAAATTAATCTTGAGTAAATTAAATATGATAATGAGCTGTGTTAAAGAGCAGGATTTACACAATGTATGTGGTTACGTTACTTGTGAGGAAACTGTGGTAAGGAAAATTTGTGATGAGAAAAAATGAAGCCAACTATTTATTTAAGCAGATCTCCCAGTTGCTCTTGCTGAGTACCAGATTTAGATAYGCTTGCTGATTGTGAATTAAGTCAGCTGAAGATGTTCTCATTCCTTTGCAGCTCTGTGTGTTTTAGCAAACTGCTGGTGCTGTTTGTTTCTGTGGTGGCTCTCAATCTGTCTGAATTCTGCCTGAATTGTTTTAACATGACTTGCAGTTAATTTGCTTCTCATCCACGGAGTTGTCCGTGCTCGGCTGCCAAGCTGCCTGTCTCCTAGCAGACCATGCCTCTGGCAAACAGCAGTAGCCAGTCCAAATCATATTCCAAACAGGGCTGCTTCCCAGTTCCAGGGACTCCTAATAATGTTATAGACTCAACCATAGCTGCTCCATCCTCTGATAAATAAAGAGCACCRAAACAGCATTTTTACTGAGGTGAGACATATGTGTTTTTGTAATAATACAACAGAAAAAAGCTGTAAATACAGAGAAACACATAATAGCAAAACTCACTGGCTCGTAGTAAAATGAAAGTCTCTGARGCAGTTTTGTTTTGAAACATGACCGTGGAAATTGCTGCTCCACAGATGAGTTTGCTGATACGTCAAAGAGATTTAGTGACTTAAAAAGCTCACTTCCCACAGCTCTTACTCCTGGCACCCGAAATTCACATGTTTCCTGTTTCTAGTACATGAGTTAAGTCTTGTTTGCAGTTGTGCAATGTAATTGAAGATCTTTGCAGTGATAAGCACTTGGCTGGGGCTTATGCAGGTATCAAGGTTCAGTTTGGCTCCAGGGCTGCAAGAAACAGAGCACTCAGCCTTGGTGGGGACAAACCACAGCTCAGCTTCCTCTCCTTCTGCTTCACACCCAAAAGCCTCTCTGTGCACTTGCACTGGCTTATCAGCCAGCTGACAAAAATTAAGTGTTATGGGATCTCTTCAGAGCAGAATTGTGCCATTATCTTCTACCACAAACATTAAGCTTTTTGTCACTAACCATCRATTATGTTGGTAACAGTCTTGTCATTCTTCAGTTTTTGTTGTTAGAGTGGGGTTTATTTCTAAGAAGTTTATCTGAAAGGAGGTTTTGGGACTGAAACCAGCAGATTCACCAGTTCCTTTGGAAGCCATTGATTAAAAGCAGGATTTACGGTGTTGTTTCAGGTTAGACAGAATGACAGAAACTCCCAGCTACTGATAGATGTAACTGAGATGACGTCTTTCCAGTTCTCAGACTGCTTTCACATATCTTCCTGCTGCTGTTTGTAGTTTGGGATTTTTAATACCCAGGTAAAAAATGACTCAGATGTTGGGAGGGAGAAAAACCTGCCAACTGAAATGGTGTGTAGAAGTTACGAAATGCCTGGTTCCTTCAGTCAGAAGGAAATCTTTGTCACAGTAATTTTCTTAATAGACTCTAATCATGCATGTAGATATGATTTCACAGGAGCCTTTCTGATGAAAAGACCTTTTAGCAGGWCTCAAATCTTGCCCTTACTTAAAAAATAAACAATATTTGTGCTTGACAGTGAGCTGTGATTATATTGGGAATCCTGTAGTTGGAAGGATATACAGAAATGTGTCAAAGCAGGCAGTGCTAAGGTCTGGAATCTGGATGCTGGTGGTCTGTTTCTTTAGAAAAAAGGCAGTGTGGGAAACTTGGAAGATTACATAGAGTTTGATAAACTGTGTCAGCCTTCCTGAGAAATGGATCAGGAGTGGAAGCAGTGAGAGGTGGCAATTCTCCTTTTGCAGCTTCCACAAGTGAAAAACACTTTGTTGAAGGAAAACAGGACACTTCAACCRTCAGGCAAAAAAATAAGATTATGTTGGAAAGTTGCACTTTGGAATTTTGAAATTCACTCTTTTCCATAGGGGGTTACACAAAGCGTGCCCAAATCTACTTTGTAGTGGGCARATTATTCTTCACCTTGATTAACATTTAAGCTAGAAAAGGTGTTTCAATACACATTTTTCCTCCTTATGTCAAAGAGTAATTCTGAATTCTTACTGGCACAATTGCTAGTCTGAGAATAAGGAATGGCAGAATATAATGGCATTTTCCTTTYTTCTTATGAATGTTTGGAGGAAATACCTGTTGGTTTTTGTTTGGAAGCTGAAGTCCATTTGTATGTGGCATCAGTTTGCTGTAACTGTGTCCATGGACTGTAAATAGYATGTGCTCATTTATCCTCCTCATCCTCCTCCTCCTTGCTATTACAGTCAAGAGTATTTTTATTTACTCCAGAAATTACTGTGACTGTGAAGTGGCACACTAAGCTTGCTTGTGTTTTAACTGTTTGTGTGTAATCTGAGCAATGGCTTTAATTCTAAGGCCAGGTATATTTTGCAGAATTGAGATTTAGATTAATAAGGACTCGAGATGATTTTTGAAGTCCTGGTGCTACAAAAACTRCCTGTAAGTAGCACCTGGAAATGTCTGTGCTTACATGTTCTGAAAATTCTCAAATTCCAAAGTGATGGACGTGTTCTTTGGTATCTGTGTACAAATCCTGTTTAGGTTTGGGAAATAACTGTGTCCTGTGCTCTGAAATGGTTCAACAGTGCCTTTGTTTTAGAGTGAATCACAATGAAAATACAGCATGTTAAATATAGGACCCTCCTTGCCAAAAGAAATGAAACAGATTTTTTGAAGAGTGGTAAATAGATTATTTAGCACTCTGCTGCTGTTTTGGATGGAAAGGATTTGTGTTCTCCRAGTGAGTGCAGCACAATGCTGCCCTGGCTGCATGGCTGCTCTGCCTGTCAGGGGAGTTTTGGAAACAAAGCCAATGCCCTTTGAAGCTTTTGGCAAATTGACTTAATTAAATAACTGCCTTTAGGACGGGAGGATCTTTGTACCCTGCTAATGGACAAGTGTTGGAACACCACCAGTTGAAGATGAGATTTCTCTCTTGGAACAAGCAGTGGTGGCTCCCTTAGTCTGATATGGGGCATCTTGGGTTAAAAAGCATTTCTGGATCATCCTCTGTGCAGCTGCTGTCAGTGARGAATGTGTGTACAGGCCTGGTTTGTTAAACTGTTCAATTTTAATCCTGTTTAAAGACAACCATCAGATCTTGCCTTGTTTAAAAGCCTGTTCAGAATTGTCTCAATAGCTTCATGGGTATTGTTAAATCTTCAAGGAGAACATCTTTTATAGAAGGACTGGAAATGTCACAGTAGCTCTTGAAGTCGCTGTGGTGTTTCAAAACAAGCATATTTGGCTCTTAATGTTAYTTTAAAATTATTTAACTGTGTAAACTATTTATAGTTACATTTCTCCATAGTTAACATCAGGCWATGATATTTGTGCTAAGTAGTTGCTTGGAGTAAACAATATTGATTTTTGTTTYTTTTAATGTATTTAGTGTACCCTGTACTGTGAGTTTGTCTCTTGTCTATTTGATTTTTCTCCTTGGTCTGCAGTAGAAAAGTGTAGTTACTTTTAGAGTCACAGCCTCTCCCTTTAGTGTTTCCTCTTTTCCTTTAGGATTCATGTATGTCAAGGAGAGTATACATTGTAGAGGAAGGACACAAAATATCTCTTTTCTTTATATTTTGGAGCTACTTTTCCTGYTGCTGTTCCTCCTCAGAGCTACTGTTGTCTTTTCTGCCACCTCTGTGGAATATCACGTTCCATGGGCTGCTGATAATGTATCCTTGGCCAGCTTCTGGGAGATAAATGGGGAAAGAACCTCTTAAATAGTGCTACTGTTTTCTCTTACCAAAACAACTTATTCCTTTTAATACTAAATTTTTGGAGCATGAYGTGCTCTCCCTTTCCTTGGCTGTCTCCAGCCAACTATAGGCACTGCTGAGGTGCTGGCAGGCACAGCTGGCAATTCTGTTGGGTACAGTCTGCAAGGCTGATATCCACAGTACAGGAAATAAAGGRAAGATTGCAGACTTTGGCTTGAATTTGGTATAGAAATCTGCATTTATAGAATCACAGAATCATGGAATGGTTTGGCTTGGAAGRGACCTTAAAACTCATCCAGTTYYCCCCCTGCCATGGCARGGACACCTCCCACTGTCCCAGGCTGCTCCCAGCCCTGCCCAGCCTGGCCTTGGGCACTGCCAGGGATCCAGGGGCAGCCCCAGCTGCTCTGGGCACCCTGTGCCAGGGCCTGCCCACCCTCCCAGGGAAGAATTATCAAATTTAAATTTCCCCTCTTTCAGTTTGAAGACATTTCCCCTTGCCTATCACTACTGTTCCTAAACTTTGATTCACCTTAATGGTGGTGAGGTACAGGACAGAGATACTCAGTTGGGAACCTATGTTAGAAAACTGTGTTTTGATCTGACCATAAATGTGTTTTAGTACATGCTGAAGCTTCTTCTGAAATTAACTCATAAAAATTTTGGCCTGTGAATATATAGTTATCTGTTGAGGCATATCTTCACTGAATTTCAGCCTTTCAAAATTCTCTTTTCAAGTATTGTTGAGTTATTCTTCGTGTCCAAACTAGATTTTCTTGATGAAACAAACCTTTGAAACATCTACAGTTAATTTTGTGGTTCTGGTTAAG
Source organism: Cardinalis cardinalis (assembly GCA_014549065.1). Lineage (NCBI taxonomy): Eukaryota > Metazoa > Chordata > Aves > Passeriformes > Cardinalidae > Cardinalis > Cardinalis cardinalis. The sequence continues at coordinate 256,394 of JACDOX010000364.1, forward strand.
TTTCTGTTCTTGTATACTGAGAATAATTTTTGTTTATCTGAAGAAAGCCACTTGCTCTGCTTGGCACTTATAAAAACTCTTGAAGCAATTGGAATGCATTGATCAATTGTGCCTAATTATTCATTAGAGCTTTGAAGTTGTTGTTTGCAGAGGTGACACTCATTACAAAGTAAACCTTCTCAGCTTTATTTTGCTTTGTAAGTACAACAGTGATACTGAGTGCAGAAATTGTAGTAGATTTCTTTGTGTTTGTACTCAGGCTTGTGAGAATTTTGGAGACGTTTTCTTTCTTCAGGCATGTATACAGTGTAAGCATATGATMATTTGATTTTCTTTTCCTGGGAAAAGTTGGATTCCAGTTAAATATATTAAGAATTTGTTCTCTATGTATACAGTCTTTTGTAAAGAAGGTTTTCCCATGAAATTTTGTCTTTTGTATTTCAGTAATTGTGGGGAAACATGGGTTCATTTTTTTTTAAAGGCCTTGGAATACTGAAGTTGTTCTTTGGCCTCTGTGAAATGCTTGGAAGAGGATTTCACATCTTATTACARGTGGTAATAAAACACCTGGCTTCTTTTTAACAGGATTTTTAAAAATTTATTTCTAGTTTTACCAAATTTTAGTAATAAAGGATGAAGTAAATTGCAGTTATTCCTGGACATTTGAGTATTTTAATTTGAGTTAATTTACTGCTGAAGAGCAAGACAGTAATTACTTCTTGAATCTGTTGTGGTAGGCCTTGGTTATAGCAATTAGCTTAAAGTGATGGGAGACTTGGAGCTTGGCTTCCTCTGACAGTGGTAGCCAGATCATGATTTAATTATCAAATCCGATTCTTGAAATGTTACATTTTAAGGCTTTCTTGTTACTGACTTCAAAGTGAGTATTTTTAACTGAAAGTTTTGTCAAACTGCCAAACCTGCAGCTTGGTTTAGGTGAGCTCTCTCACCTCAGCTCAGATAACATCATTGCCACCATTCTTGCACTGGGACTGTATTCTTTTTTTTTTTTTTTTTGGTAACACCACTGGCTTTCTGCCATAAAATGATTAATCTTTTCCTTGCCTCTCCATCTGTCCCTCTGGCATATACATTCCAAGTGCCATGGTGACTTTCTTTTGGAACACATTACTATAGGATGAAATAGCAATTAGTAGAGACTTACTTTTTTTTTTTGTCAGTAAACAGATGCAGGATGATGCCAGTGTAGTAAAGAAAGCCTGTCTTTCCCCTTCCCAAAGGAGCATGAATTCCTAATGGACCTGTCTTCTGTGCTTCTCCTGGAGCCCTAATCAGTGAGGTGGACCTTGCTTCGCGCTGGAGGCTTGGGCCTCATTCCAGAGGGAGATAAGGGTCCAAAGAGCAAAGTCCTCAGCTGTGCTTGGTGGAAAGCTGCTCTTTGGTATGGAGTTTGTGAGCAAAGCACTGCTGGGAGCTGGGGCAGCAGCACCCAGGGGCTGAGGAGGGGCTAACTCCAGGGGGTGATGCCAGATCGTCGCAGCTCTAGAGCTCTGTGTGTGCTGCTCACGTGGGATCTGCTGCTGAAGTGTGCAGATGGCAAGGCACAGGTCCCTGTCTCTGTGTTACCTCTCTGGGAAGCAGGAGTCAGCATTCTGAAAGCAGTCCTGTCCTCTTTCACTGTCACTAACAGCATTAAAAGCAGCTGAATTGCCTGTCAGTCTGAATTTCTTAGGTCTTCCATTACCTAGAGAAGATTGACTCCTTCATTCACAGTACTTTGTAGACTTCAGTTTGTAACTTCTGAGCATCTGAGACACCCAACTATTTGATTTCCTTGTCTTGAGAGAAAAAGAATAAACATCCAAAGGAAGAAAGTTAAAACTATTTAAACCAAGGAAGGTGATGTGCTGCTTGTAAAAACATTGCAATGGGTGGGAAGAGAGAAAAAGGGAACGAAATGCTGAGCATTGTAACCAACTCGTATTTTGAAAGCCCAGATTTGAGGTAGGTGTGGTAATTTGATGGCAGGGGATTTAAAGGCTTAATCTAATAACAGAGTATGAAGTGGCTGATTTTGGTGAGGCCCATAAAAGAAGGAAGTAAAGGGTGCTTGGGATGGCATATCCAGAAATTTTGAGTCATCYCTGTCCTGTAGTGAAGTGGACAGTGACTGCCTGGAGGCAGCAGCAGGTAACTGGGTCTGTACCCAGTCATTCTCCTCATGCTGAACCCAGAGGATACTGCTTGGATGTGTAGGTCATAGTAGGAAGTGCAGAACTCCCATTTTGTGCCACCTTGATCTATTTTCTAAAATAAAAACTAGAGAGAGAGAGAAGAAAAGTGTCCCCAACATCTCAGTGATGTAATTGGGGATTTTGGGTGAAGCATGAGATGCTGAGTGGCTGTGGCTCTGTAAGGGTTGGGGTGTTTGTGCACAGCTCCTCTCAGTCTAAGGCTATTGATGAAGTGGAACATTGAAGTTCCAGCTCAGGCATTCAGAAAACAGCAGCAGAGTTTATTTTACAGCAGCCCTGGAAGGGKGGGAATAGTTACTGTCTCCTCAGCCTTTAGTGTTTTGTATCACACAGGGTRGTGTGAATGATACAGGAGGAGCAAGTAGGGAGAACGTCCTTCCTTGCAAATCCAGGGATTTAGAAGAAAGCAGTAGTGAGTGGCAGATGTGTTTTACTAGAGCAATTTWCACTGTTGAACAGCCAAGCTCTCACGTATGCAACTCTTCAACACTGCTGTTAGTTTGTGAAGATCTGGCCTCTTATCAAAACAGATCAGATCTAGGATGCCTCTGCTCTCTCTCATCTTTAGCTATGACAGGCATGTTCTGTTCTCTGAAATAATTTAAATTATTAATCTGGGATTTTAATTGGTTTTTAGCTTTTATACCRTAGACTAAGTCCAGAATAATACAGGGATAGTGGTGGCTCACTAAAAGGCTGACTTCGTGACTTCCTCCTGCAGTCATTTTGTCAGGTTCAGAGGTGTGGGAAGAGTTTGGTGAGGWAAAAAAGGTGGTTCTGACCTTTCTGTTTTTCTATTGTCAGAACAGATCAGAGTAGCACACCCAGTAGGTTGGGGCTGTGTGTCCTCACACTGACACTGTCAAAGCTGCAGTTCTTTACAGCACCCCTGCCACAGGGGTCTTCTAAACTGTTTCCTGTCAAGCTTTTAGCTCTCTCCGTGTCCTCAGATAATCTCTGAGGTGCTGACAGGACAATGCTGGCAATGGTGGTGGCTCCTCAAGAGCCCTGGGTAGTGTCTGCTGCCGATGCAGAGGGTGATGGCAGAGGAATCTGCCTTCCTTCATGGAGATGTCAGTCTGTGAGYCTGTCGTGGTTTATTCCTGAATTCAGTGCTTCCACTGAGATTCTTCAACCTGTGCTGCCACTCACTCAGTCCCCCTTTCCCTGCAGTGGGATGGAGGGGAGAACTGGAGGCAGAAAAGGCAGAGATCACAGGCTGAGATAAGAACAATTTACTGGAAGCAGCAGTTAGATAAGAAACAGGAACAGCRAGGAGTATTAATAACGAAAGTATATGAGAGAGGCAGGTGATTCCCATGCAGAATGCAGAACATCGTTACCCCCTCTCCCTCCTGCTGGCTCGCAGGGTTATCAGGAGGAACCCCTTCTCCCCAGAAGAGACTCCAGTTTTCTGGCAGTGGCATGAGGTGGTACAGAATAGCCTCAGTATCCTGGCCCTGGCCTGTCCTGGCTACTGCAAAAGATTAACCCTGTCCTGGATGGAACCAGGACATTACCCCTTATTGCATATCACGTACTCATGTCCAATTCCTACACCTTCCAACTAGCTACATACATTTGTATTTATCTTTTATATTGTACATTAATATAATTATATATTTATATTTATATTTTTATAGTTGTATTTATATTTATAAATATATTTATGAAATATTTCTATTTATATCTAATTTTATATTTTATATATATACAGATCTCCCACAAGCCCAGATATAGTTTCTGTAGTCAGTGGCTGTCCCTCCAAAATGTCTTTTGAGTTCATTTAGTCCATGGCTGTGGATTCTATCAGTCCTAGATGTCTTCCAGRGCAGGAGGACTGGTGTGCTGTTGGCCAGTTGCAAACTGCATCTTGAGCTCACGTGGCAGCATGATGTAGGAAAGGCACTTTCCCTTTGAACATCCAACCCAGCACTGGTAGRGTTCCAGGAGAAGCTGTGCTTCAGGGCCAGTCCCTTTTGGAAGCAGCTTAAACCTATTCATGGACTACCAGGATCTTTTTCATTTTGGGTGTACCATGCCCTGGATTCTTTGTATCCCTGACTCCAGAACCCATGGGGTCATCCTCAAGTCTTCCCAGGTACTTTTTATCAGACTTGCCAGGAAGGACCATTCTCCCTGACTGTAGAGCAAGGTTTTTACATCCTGTCCTGTCCTGACTGGCCCAGGGGCTACTGCTTGAACAGCCTCTTGTTTGTTYTGTTCAAAGCTTGTTGTTGTTCACTTTCAAGTGTTGTTCCGCTTGAAATAATTTTTCTTCCACCTCACAAGATGGAGAGAGCTGACAATCTGTACTCTGGGATGTGCATCCTCCAAAAACCTACAGTGAGRCCCTTTAACCATACCTTGCTTTATGGCAGAATCAGCCTTCAGGAGGGTTTGGATTATCTTCTCCCCTKTATCAAAACCCTCCTGTGCCCTGTTCTCCCATACAATGATGTCATCAAGGTGCTGTAAATGTTCTGGAGCCTCACGCTTTCCAGGGCAGTCTGGATCAGTGCATGACAAGTAGTGGAGCTGTGTTTCTACCCCTGGGGCATGTCCAGCTCCCAGTAAGGGTGTGACTTCATTCAGGCCACCCTTGTCCTCTGTCAGTCTGCACTTTGCACTGGACTGACACACTGGTTGTGTAGGGCTGTTGAAGAGTGAGCAGGTCTGGCTGAGCTYTCCAGTGCACAGCCCCTCCCATGGATGGCGTCCTGCAGGGCTGGCTGGTGCCGTGTGGCCACCAGGACACTGTTGTGGTAGTGATCAGTGCTTGTTCTTCTTCATCCCTCCTCAGTCTCACAGCAGAAGGGTCCTCTGAGAGACCAGACAAGGAATTCAGCTGTCAAATTCTCTCTRTCTCCATAGCAGCTCTTCTTGAAGCCCAACAATTCCCTTTTGTGACCTTGAAATACCCTCTCCTGAGGTGATCCATGCCAAGGATACCTGGGGGCTTCTGGACCAGYCACAACAGAGTGTTTTGCCATTTATTCCCAGTCAAGCTCACTTCAGCTTTCAGTACAATCAGCTGTTGGGATCCTCCTGCCACCCCAAACACAGGGATGGATTCTGTCCCTGTGGATCTCAGTGGCATCAGGGGACATTGTGTGCCAGTGTCAACTAAAGCCTTATATTCTTGTGTGTCTGATGTGCTGTGCCATGGATCCACACAGTCCAAGAGATCCAACAGTCCATTTTCTCCACCTGGCTGGGGAGCAGGGCCACTCTAGTTCTGATCATGGTGCTTGTTTGCTACAAATATGAGCCAGAGGTTTCTTTAAGAGGATGTGAAATAACATCAGCCCTTCATTCTGTCTGAGGACGTGCCCACAGGAAACTGGAGGGGCATTTATCCTTGAAGAATTTCCTRTGGTGGTTGTTCTTCCTCTCAACTCTCATGCTCATGCTGCCAGGGCAGAGGTGGGATTTTCATGCCACTTCTTCATGTCCTCTCTGTGACCATGCAGGAAGAAGCAGAGGTTACCTTGTGGTGTGTCCCCTGTCAAGCTGGGGGCAGCYTGCTCCCAGTAGCAGAGATTGTTGTCCGTACTGGTGTCCATGTGGGGCTTTTACTTTCTAGTTTGCTCCATCTAATCTGTCCACAGTCTTGGTCAGTCCTTCCACAGGTTGGTAGGGAGGAAAAAAGATGATCTTCATCTTGCAGAGTTAAGGAGTCCCCTGAAGCCCTGTTCTCATTTCACTGACATCGTTGCYGCTGAGCTGGCCTATGGCCGTGGCGCACTCCATGCAAACTTCCAGCACGTGCATTGTGTACTTAACATCCGAGGGAAATTAAAAACCCTCAAAAACTTTTGTAACAGGCCTAAAGGAGGAAATGGGGGTGGAAAACTGGGGAAAACCATTCTCTCCTGTTCCCCCACAGACTGTAGTGTTATTAATGGATTCCCAAAGGTAGTGCCGAGGTGAGGGCAGGAGAGCAGCACTRAACACCCATCCCAAATGACCCTCATTGCTCTCGATGTTATCATGCCATAAACTGATACCCCACAGGACAGCAGCAAAGCCACCCTGCTGCCTCTCCTGCTCTGGAGAAGAGCACTATGGTGGGCACTCAAGGAAACAGGTTAAGTACCACACCCACAGGAACAGACAAAGCAGCCCTGTGACCAGGGCTCCATACCCAATACAGCAAATGCTCAGATAAATTTGTTTCCAGCTCGATTCAGCAGATCTGTTGTTATCTCAACCCTTGGAGCCTCGCTGGGTGCCAGATAAGGCTCTTGTGCTTTAGGAATGGGATTCCCCAATTTGTGCTCCAACTGAGACTGTCCCTGACCCCCTCCCCCTGCAGTGGGCTGGAGAGGAGAGAGGCACAAAAGGCAAAGATCAYGGGTTCAGATTAGAGCAAGAAACAGCAGTGAGATAAGRAAACAAAGAGAGGTGAATGATTCACGTGTAAAATGCTCAGAAAACCCCTTCTCCCTGGAAGGGATTCCCTTTTCCCTGCCCTCAGCAGTGATGGGAAGTGATACAGAATAACCTYTGTGTCCTGGACGTKCCCCCTCCCAGCTACTGCAAAAAATAAATCTGTCCTGGCCAGAACCAGGACTGTGTCATAATCTACCTGTCCATCTCTGCTCGGTAATCTCGGGAACTTAATTATCTCTGAGGCCATTAAGAAAAATGGGTCAAATTGACCAGTGATTTCCAAARTGATTAGAGAAAAATTGATCTGAGGGGAGGGGGAGGATGTGCAGTTTCCCTAGGATGCCTGACTAAGAGTATAACTGGTTTGTGATCCTGCAATCAATGTCAGTCTGAAGAGGCGACTTAATTGCTGCAGGATTGAGTGAGTGGATGAATTCTGTGCTGGAGTCCATCCTGTGTGTGATCTCATGTCTTTACAGGAGCCATCACCTGGAGCTGCACTCACCTGTGCTCAGTGACACAGTTCTGGGGTACACAGGAGGGTGCAATAGTTTGATTCTGTTTTTTGGCCTCTGCCTTCCTGGACTGCCTTCCTGAGTTTGGTTAATGGATTCTAGTCAGAGTCTCAGATTATTTTTGCTTCCAGAGATAATTTTTTCTTTTCATCTCTGGTGTTGTCTCTGGACAAGCAGAAGAGAATTTGTAATTATCCTCCTATTATAAGGTTCCATTTTATAAAGACTAGAGCATATGGAAATAACAGTGGTACAAAGACAGGATGCCTCTGATTAGAGTCCTTATGATTTTTGTGAACTAACTCCTGTTGATGAGTAGAAGTGCACACTATTTAAAGAAAACATTAATGCAATCTTAATGATTTCAGTGGTAGTCACTTCCATATTTTCTAATTTTGGCTCTGAAGCTACAGAGCTTCAGCTCCTACCTGTTGATCTGTCTTTGCTAAATAGAAAATATTTGTGTTATCACCTTTTTATTCTCAAAATCGGTACTTTAGAATTACATCAGCCCTTGCCTTAATAACATAAGCAAATTAATAAGCTTAAATAGTAAGCTAAATTAATTAGGCTATTAGATTGCAATTAGCCTGTCTTTGGCCATGCCCATTAGTCCTTTGAACACTACTTGAGGYCTCTCTGGATTCTGTCATTTTTACCTGTCATTCCTGAGCTACTACAGCTGTTGGTCCTTGTTGCAGCAGCATTCCCATCACTCCAGACACACAATGATGGCACTTTCCCCTTATCCAATTGTCTTTTCATCCCTCCTGTTGGCATATTGAGAGCTCACATTTGTTCTTCTTCAAGTATTTTGCAGATTCATGACTTTCAAAGTCTGGCCAAGCTTGTCTCGTTTGCTTCCTTGCTTTCCAGGCTGTTTTCTAGTCAAAAAATTCAGCAGATACTGAATTGAATATTAATGATAACTATTTTTATTTTATAGGATTGGATCATAATCAGATTACTTCAGCCAGGCTTATTTTCCACTGAGCCCTTTGAGTTCTGTGATTCTCATATCAACCTTTCAGTATTTTTTCTGTTGTCAGCTCAGTCCAGATCTCRTGGTATTGTTTTGGTTTTAAATACTTGGCCAGAATAACCTTCTTCCATTTTTGTACAGAGTCAGTGCTTCAAAACTTAATGAAAATCAATATTTAACTTGGAGATAAGTTTGTTGCTTTGGGTGTTTGTTTGGTTTGGGTAGTTTTTGGGGTTTTTTTGACTAATCTGTCTGGACCAGCTAATTAAAAAAAAGATAATTATGGCATTAACTTTAGGTAGGTAGTGGTGGTGTAAGATACAAACCCAGGAGCATTATCAGAGGTGGGTGCTGCTCCTTGGCACATGCCTGCAAATGCAGGTGCTTTCTCTCTCACAGGAAAATGGAGGCTGAACTCTTTCCTGCCAGACCTTTTATTAAATTTGGAAACCCTGGAGTGAAAAGTGGGCTGGAGGAACAGAGGAGAGCAGAATTTCCCAAAGGAAAAGGGATTGCAAGGAGCATAGATGCATGCAGTTGTGAGGTTTCTGACAGTGTCCTGGAGAGGAGGCTCAAAAGGGAGTAGGAAATGATGTGCTTGTAACAGGGAGTGGGGTTTGTGTTGGTTGCATGTCCTGGAGGAATGTGGTGGTGGAGTACCCTGGAGTGCAGGAGTGAGAGCTGTGGAGGTGAGGGGACAGTTGATAAAAACTTAAAGGAGGAGGGAAGGGTGGAGTTTATTTACAGCCTGAACACTTGGTGTACAAGAGGGAGCATAATTCATCTCCTTGATGCTGGGAGGAAGGAAGTACTGTGGTGTGCCAGTGTTGCTAAAGAAGGGAGGGAAAAAGGAAGCTTTAAAAGCAGAAGGAACAACACAGTGTGGAGATCCAGTCTGCTCTGAAAGGTGTCYTCAGGAGTAGATTGGTGAACTTCTCACTTGTCACATCACCTCTGAGCTGCACCCTCAGGTGAGGTTTGTAGGTTTGGTCACAGGCTTCCTCTAGGAAATCTATGAAACTCCAGGAACTAGAGGAAATGGAATTGCTGTTCTGCTTTGAAGAGAATAAGAAGTAAAACAGGAGAAGCACCTCCCACAGCTGCTGCTCAGAGCACTGCAGTGTGATGGCTCCTGTAGTCCAAGGCAGCTGAACAAAGGTTTTAAGTGCTGGGGGGTTTTTCATTGTGGAAGTTTGTRCATTCCTTGGCTTATGAGTAGAGTGAAATAGCCCATTTCCTATCCACRCTCAGTAATAGATTCCAGTATCTTAGAGAGTTGCCATAGTGATAAAAAAGGGAACAGAATCTACTTGTCTTCCTGGGATAGCAGAATTATTAAATTAAATGCCTCTTTTCCATTAAAGGAGAGTGTCATTATCATATTTCTGAGAACTGTTTTAGAGCAGAAATAATGTGTTTAAGGTGGTGTCCTGCATTAATCATGTTCCTTCTTGAGGMACCCCTAGCCTTAACTTGCACTTGGGATACACCCCTTTATCTCCTCCACTGCAGCTGGTGAACAGAGCAACACCTTTCTTGGGAAAGTCTGCTCTACCCCATCAGAATTCATGCAGCTGTGACCACAAAGAGCTGGGCAAAAGAAGCAAGATTTTCCCAAAATTGCAGYGCAGAAAGAGAAGTAAAAGACATGAATTGCAGAGGATGAGGTGGGATGAAAGGAGTGCATGGGATGGAGTGCAGGGAACAGGGCTGAAAATGGTGGCAGGAAGAAAAAGGAGATGAAATGGTGGAGAGAAGCACAGGCAACATGKAGGGAACATCCATGAGCTTAGAGCAAAATGGGAGTGAACAACATAACCCAAAATGTCAGAGAGAAGCTTTCAGCTGTTGGTGTCATGGAGGTRCACTGGATGGAAGGTGGAGTAGCCCTGTGATGCACATCTGTGCCTGCTCCATGCAGGTGGAAAAAGAAACAGCTCACACTACATTACTCTTTGCTTCCCGTCCTTTTAGAAAAGTACATTTAACAAACTTTAAGCCAAATAAAATCTTTGTGATGGCTCAGAGTTCCCCATGAAAATGACCATTCTTACCAGGTTGTAAACTCCAGTGTTCTTGCTGGTCTTTCTTCTTTGGTGACTTTTAATTACCTGGTAATCTTCCCCTRAACTGTCTATTTTAGGATCAGAGTTCTGTTTTGGAAATATAAAAACAAAGGTCTTCTAAGTATCTGCCTTCCCTTACCTGCCTGGAAAAAATCTGGAAGCAGAGGCAGGAGTTAGAGTGTTTGCTTGGAGCTCCCAGTTTCCATCTGCAGAATAAACAAGCAGGATAAACTCTTTACAGTGTGTAGGCTCAACCTTCTGCATATATTTACCAGTTGTTTTTTGAGATTTCAATCAGCCATGGTTTAAAGTTCCACAGAAGTCACTGGGCTCAGCATTCAGATAATTAACCAGGAACYGCGCTTTGTGCCTGTGTCTTTCAGTGTGTGACACTCAGGGATCTGCCTGATTCTTCCTCTCCTTCCCCCTCCTGTTTGCTGCCTTCCCACCAGGGAGGGGCTGACAGTGCTTTGCTTTGCTGGAGTCCCTACCTGGCTGTGTTTGGAATCAATTCCCAGCTGCTCCTCAGGGTACCRGTAACAGCTCTGGATCTCAGTGCTGTTTGTCAGCAGGTTGTTCTGCCACTGAAGCTCCTCGCTGRTCCCAGACTTGGTTGGAAGCTGTTAAAAATGGATAAGAGATTGTTCAAGCAGGTCTCACATKGTGTKGTGCATTCTTAGTCTCTGGGAATCACAGTCCTGTTAATTTGAATTCTTCCCAGGAAGAACTGAGTTTAAACCCCTCTGAAACCGTGAACATCTATCAGTTTTAATAAACTCATCTTGTGGATGATCCCTCCTTATTTTTGCCTCCATATTTACTTCAGGGATAGCCATCCAAGAAAGGTTTTTCCRCTTATTCAGATATATTTTTTTAAGATGGACTTCAAACAAAAAATGAGTCTTTAGTATTTTTTTTCATTGTCAGTAATTTACAAAAGTGAAGTGTAGGTTAAAAGGCTAGTCTGTTGTTTTACAATGTTAGCAAATGTTGCTAGTTTTTGAAAGTTACAGACTGGTGTAATGCTTGAGCTTTGGTTTCCTTTCCCTTAGGAAAGCACAGTTTGGACACTGAAATACAATGTGGCAGAGAGCAGGTTAACTAAAATACAAGGTTTCAAGTGGAAGCTACTCTGCTTCCAGCTGGATCAAAGAACRGCAAAGCATTTCTTAAAATTTCAATCAAGTATTTATTACTTAATAACCACCTAGAGTAGGAAAAATTATCCTCATCCTATTAAGCRCTCAGCTTGGAAGATGWAAAAGGTTGCTTTGTTGTTGTGATSTGTCTAATAACAAGATCTGTTGAAAAGGAAATGTTAAAAGGAAACAACCGTGTGGTGGTACTTGTTAGGATTGCAGAGCCTCGGTGCTTTGGGGATCTTCGAGTCATTTAGAGTTTTGACAAACTTGAAACTGTTTCTCAAGACSAAAATATTTATAATTTTTTCCTAAAAACCTATTTTAAACATTCTTCCTTTATTTAAACAGTGTTACTATTTCTGATAACGAGATGAGAACACCTCACCATATCTTTTTGGAGCAAGAATGTAAATTGGAGGTAAATTTGCTCAGCATTCTCACTGCTCAAGGAAAATCTCCCTTCTGCTCTTTGAAAATGCAGCTGTATAAGATTCTGCCAGAAGCTTTTAACACCAGGCTTCCAAGCTCAGCACATCCACTGGGCATTCATTGCCTGCACTGAGCCTTTTCCATCTCCTGCCTGGGGTCTGAGGCTGCTCCATCCATGAGCTGCCAGGCCCAGGGAGGGCTCTGCTTGCCACGGAGCCATGGGCAGAGGTTTGAGCAGCATTCCTGTCTCCCACTTTGGGCTYCCCATGGCTCTCCCAGTGCTGGGGTGACTGTAAACATCTGCAGGAAGTGTAGTGGTGGTTGCCAGAGAAGTCTGTGTATTATTCCATTAAAAAAACTCCTCAAAAATTTCAGGCAAGAGGGGCAAAGTCCTTCCAACAACAAAGTTTGTAGTTAGTCAGTCCCCTCATGTCTAATTCCTAACAGCCCCAGAGTTAATGTTCCTATTTCTGGCTTCTGAAAGGTTTCAGTAGTTCTCCWAAGCTTTCTCAGAATCTCACTTTTAGTTTCAGAAATTTTCTTCCCTGTTGATCTGATAGACCCCTACAGCATTAATGAACAGCTGTCATTATCRGATGACACTTTCTCATACCTTGTCTGAAATAGTGGGTTGAGTGGGTAATTTTATTAAATACTTTGCTATTAATTCTTCAGAGAAAGCTGCCAAAATCTGTGGTGTAATAAATAATAATTAAAATAATTTCTCTGAACATGCAGTCTGCAAAACAAACATAGAAATACAGAAAATTAAATTCTTGATATTTGTGCAATGTGATAGCAGCTAACACCACTTCTCTTTAAAGGCAGTCTTGGGACTAAACTTTAGATGCTAATTTTTGGTCTTGCTATTTGAATTATTCAGCTTTAACTCTGGGACACAGCACAGATTTGATAACCTCATATATTGCAAAGTAACAGCTTTTGGGATTTTTTWAATGTGTAAAGATAGAACGTCTTGTACAGTGAAGCAAGGCCCAAATCTGGCAGCAGTCACTGGGCAGGATGCAGGGAAAGGGAGCATTTCCTAACATAAAGCTGCTTGGAGAGTGGCAGGGCCAGCTGTCTGAAACCAGAGGGGACAAAGTCCAGGGACAAAGAGGACAAGGCCCAGTCAAATTGTGTTTATTGGACTCTGCCCTGGTGTAATTTGCTGGTTGTAACCGGTGCTTCCTCAACAGCTCGTTCAGCTCAATTCCTGTAAGCATAAAAAGCAAGCCCTGAATAATCCTCATTAAGAGGCTGTTGCAGTGATAAGCTGATGTGAGCAGTCCTCCTCCCAGCTTTGGGCATAGTCCCTGAGTCCCTGCTGGCAAGGGAAGAGGAGAGACCAGGACCACAGAACACCATTCTGTCCATTTTTGTGTTCAGGAAGGAAAGGCTGGAGAGGTAAAGGGAGGAGGAAAATAGGATTTACTATTTCAAATAAAGACTTGTCTCAGTGGTTGGGTTCATATTTAGGACCAGGTCATAAAGTCACCTAGAAATCCTCCCAGTGTGGGGCAGGATGGTGAACAAATGTGATCTATTGAGTAGGTCCTGTGGGAGGGACTGAGGGGGCTCAGCCTGGAGAGGAGAAGGCTCAGGTGGGACCTTCTGGCTCTCCCCAACTCCCTGACAGGAGGGGGCAGCTGATGGGGGTCAGGCTCTCCTCCCACAGAACAAGGGGCAGGATGAGAGGGAAAGACCTCAAAGTGTGCCAGGAGAGGTCCAGGTTGGACATCAGCAGGAATTTCTTCCCAGAAGGGATGGTCAGACATTGCAAGGGGCTGCCCAGGGAGGTGGTGGAATTCCCATCTCTGGAGGAGGCCGAGGAAAGCCTGGACATGGCACACAGGGCTCCRGGCTGGGTGACAAGGTGTGATGGGTCCCAGGTTGGACTCAGTGGTCTTGGAGGTCTTTTCCAACCTCAGTGGTTCCAGTGGAGGAGATTTCACYGTGGGGGAGACTCCTGCAGGCCAAATGGCTCTTTGGGTGTACAATGTTCTCTCCAATCATTCAGGTGGAGTTGTCTCTGTTTTCTAGTCTTGGGAAGTTCTTGGGGTGTCATTTATCAAGACTGTCAGTCTTAGACATCTTTTTGCTCAGACACTTCTCCTCGAGTACCAAAACACAAGTTGATAACCATTTGCTCAATGCCTCTATATATTCCCCTCCCTTCCCATCTGTCTGTGTGCAAAGTCATGCTTTGTGCTCAGAATGCACAAAGTATCACAGAATTTGAAGTTTGTTTGCTCTTCTAAAGTTCCTGTAGTGTTGGAAAAAGTAATTTCTATTCATGTGGATTGAGAAGGATGAGCTTGTGTTTTCCTTTGATTTTGTAAGTTGAATTGCAAGACTTCAGCCCCACACAGCAGTATATATTTGTAAAACATCTTTTTAGGATATATTTTAACTTGGTAAAAGTTGTGAAATTGTGAATTTAATACCGAGAATTTAATATTGAGAAACTTACACTGGAATTTGGTCTCTGCAAATGTAAAGATGGATATTTGACATATGTTTGGATTTTTTTAATCTCCCTTTGGAATCACAAAAATTCTAATCACTTCATTCATTCATTCTTTTCCAGCTGGGAATGACAGGTAACACTACTCCCTTTGGGCAACCTTTCAGTCAGACTGGAGGGCAGCAGATGGGAGCTGCAGGAGTGAATCCTCAGTTGCCGAGCAAGCCGGGCATGGCCAACAGTCTGTCTCCCTTCCCTGCCGACATCAAGAGTACTCCCGTCACCAGTGTGCCAAACATGGTGAGTTGGACCTGCTGCTTCCTGCAATCTTTACCTCTTCCTAGTGCTTTCTAAGCTCCTGGGTGATCCAACACTATCAAATTACTTTTCCATGGTCATTTAAGCATCAGAGTTGTTCCGTGGTTCCTCACTTCCACTCTGCAGTGTGTGTATAAAACTTCTGTCCATTTTTATGCAGTGGTTATACTTTCTCAAAACTGCATTATGCATTATATTTTGTTTTAAAACAAAATATATTTTTTTATCAACCTAGTTACAAAATGACTAATAATGCCCCTAGACCAAAAAGGACAAAAATGAGCCCTAATTTTAACATCCCTCATAATCTTCCTCCTACTCATTAACCCTCTAGGGCTGCTACCCTACACATTCACCCCAACCACCCAATTATCTATAAACTTAGCTCTAGCCTTCCCCCAAATGAATCCTTTCGTTTTGGCTGGTATATTTCATTTTAAACCACATAAAAATGTCTTCTTCAGGTTTTGTGTGTCAATTAGAATGTGTTGGGTCAATTAGAATGTGTTGGGTACATCACCACCTTCCTGAAACCAACTAGTACCTCATATCCTTTGAAACTGATGTTGTAAACACCCCAGATGCTTCTCACTTTATACTGTGCATGACTTGCATGTCACAAACTTGCAAGAACAGTTCTTGTTAGGACACCTTACAAGTTKATAGTATGATGTTTACCAGAGTTCTCTTTATCAAGTTAAATTAAATATTCCCGTTTGTCTCAGGATGTTGCGTATTAATCAAACTGCTTGTGTTGTTTCTATGGAAACTCCAGCTTGTTGCATTTTATATTCTTATACATGATAGCAGTTACTATAGAAACTTGTAAGACCTGCAAATTGCTTATTTTTTAATTTAAATCCAAAAAAGCTATTTTTTGGCACAACCAATRCTTGCTCTTCCATCACTGTGTTTGCTACCTGCCTGTCACTAATAAGCTCTGTATGAGAGGCAAGAGGATGCAATAAACTTCCTCTTTTCTCAATTTTAGAGAATCACTTCCTAATTTCCCTCTAGTTACGCTGTGAAATCTTTCTTTAATATCATCATTTACTGTTTATGATTRTGGAAAGGAGCTTGTGACTGGATTAACACCATGTTCAGAACACTACTTGCAGTMATGAAGAATATTTGTAAAAGACAATTTGCTGCATGACTACTCTTATTGTGTTAAGTGTTTGTACATCTGTACATCAGGTGTAAAGCAAGTGAGTTATTGTCCTGATGCTGCAGAAAAYCTGCAGGTCTCCCCAAAATGCTGTATTCATCTCAGGGACTGGGTGATCTTAAAGCCTAATTTTGTGCTCATTTAAAAGTCAGGTTTAGGAAAGTCTAAGTCTTAATATACTCACTTAMCTAGTATAGGATGTAGTGATCAATATTCAGGTGAAATAAAAAAGAGATATTTTTATCAAGGCTTTTCAGGTGATGGGAGAGAAATAAAATCAAAAACTGTTTTCTTTCTTCCATCTTGTCGAAGAGAAAGAGGAAAGTAAAGGAAACTTTCCCAGTAGTATCAATTGCAGTTTCAAAATGTCAAAAATACCAACTGAGAGAACAATCAGAACCATTTGTCTTTATTTCTCAGGTGTCAAAAGCTTTGCATGTCCAATATATCTTCTTTTCTCTCACACCACCACAGACAGTCATGGGCATTTCAGCCAACAGACATTGGCACTGTGGGGCCCAAAGGTCTCAGCTTATGTGGGGGTTAGAGGCATGGTGGTCCTGACAGGGGTGTAACTTCAAAAACTGAATTTCCATCTAAACATTTTTATTGCAAAGCCAAGAACTTAAAAAGAAATGTCACACTTGTTAGAATTTAACCTTTATTTGGCAACAGTGGGCAAGCCAGTGTAATTATTTGGTAATAGCACATCCATGGCCATATGTTATTCCTTCCACAGGGACTTTGCTTTATTCAGTGAACAATATGAACAGAGCCYCTGGAAAGAGCACACAGTCAACATTTAGTTCTATTTTTGCAGCTCGGTGTGTAGCTGTGGGCATTGCTGGCTGAATGTTGTAATATATCTCACTTGGTCATTTCCAAATGCTCTTTCCTGTGGCAGTCAGCACTGGAGCAGGTTTATACTTTGGATTAGTTCATTTTCACAGCACCTCTCTGAGATAAAGATGTGTTGCCCCAGTTTTAAGCACAGAGGCACAAGGAGAGTAAGACTGGCAGAATCTGCTGACTCAGAACTTGAAGTTTGTAGGCTCTGGCTTGCTAAACCTAATTTGATATGTTAAGGCATTACCTTAGGGTAAAATAACATCCACAGCAGTTCCATGAGTTACAGAAACACACATCTAAGTGACATCTGTCACTCACATTGGGCAACCAAATTGTGACCCCAGTGGCTCTTTTGAAAAGCAGCTGGTGACAGAGGCAGGTCCCCAGAGCAGAGCTGCAATCCTGCTGGGTGTTCTTGCTGCAATCCCTTTGCCATTTCTGTGTCCTGGGATGCTTTAGTCCCTGGAGATGATRGTTTATTTAATGTGCTTGGCCTGGAGACATGGCCTGTCCTGCTCCCCGAGGGAGGCAGCAGTGATGTGGAAAAGGCTRTTGTGTTTTGTTAACATCCATCAAAAATGAACCTGTGCAGGGTCAGTTCAAGCTCCATCCACTACAGCAAGTGAAAGACAGCTGCATATTTAAAAAAAAACCAAAAACCCCGTATAGGGTCCTTTGTGGGATGAGTGCAACCACATATCTTGCTAAACCAGCCCTCTGTGCTATCCTTATCTTAAAGGGCCCCCCAAGTACTATTCCATGTGAGAGCCAAAGCCACGTGAATGAGAACACTTGGTGGTGTGTGGCCTGTGTGAGGCAGGAAACCAGATTGCAGCATGGCACTCAGCACTGTGGTTACCACAGGGGGTATTTAAACTAGAGAAGAGGAAGCAGAAAAGTGCAGCCATTGTCTGAGGACTCCTAAGTCCTGAAAAACAAAATATTTTTAAATACTCCTTTCAGTCTTTAGCCTTACACCTTATACGTGCGCTGCAAAAGTAAAAGATGATTCAATTTCTTAACCCACATTATTCCAATCATTACTGTGTGACACCCCTGTCCCCAACAGTAACTAGGRCTTCTCCCACTGCCAGGCATAACTGGCAGCCAGGAAAATCTGCTGCAGCTGTGGATTTGGATTTTTGATCCAAATTCAGGCTGCCACTCTGCTGAGGGCAGGGCTCTCCATCCCCCCAGTAAAGTGGGTCTCTGAAGGGTTAACTCACTGCAGCCATGCTCCAGGCATGACCTTACACTACACCCTGAGAAGCACGTTTGGATTAATCTCTTTAATTAGAAAAGAAGAACAAACCTTATGCTATTAAAATGATTAAGAGGTCAGCATTAAGGTATTAATTTTCAGTGCCAGCARGATGGATTGATTTTGTTTGTTTGTTTTGTTTTTAATGGTGATGGGCAGAATGGGCAGCTTGAAAACTGGAGTGAAAGGCTTGTTTCCAAAAGAAAAGCATTGCTTCTGRTGTTGGAGGTTTTGGTGCCACATTGCTGAGCCTCAGTGCTGCTGAAATGGCTCTGCTGCAGGACTGGCAGTGCTGTGCTGGTGAGATCATGCAGCATCCCTGGGCTGGGGATGGCAGCCACGCTCTGCTCTCTGTGGTGTGCAGCCAGTCTGGGAGCCAGCAGCCACTTTGGGAGCCAGCAGCCAGTTCTGGAGTGTGCAGCCTCTGGGAGGAGCTGCTGGGGGCAGCCCTGTGAGGCTTTTCCATCAAGGCTGCAGAAGCTTTGCTCTCCCTGCAGTGCTGCCCATTCCAAGGGTGGTGGTGGATGGTTCCTTCATGGGCATACCAGTAAATCTGGTATTTCTGCATGGCTTAGGAGTACAATGGAAGAAGTTTAACTTCCAGACACCAGCATGGTTTCACAGTTATCCCTATGACCAGCAGATGGAGTTGAGAGAATATTGCTTTTTGAGAGTGAAGGAAATAATTTTTCTTCAATTCTTGACTTAGAATTGGAGCAGCACATCTTCTCTTGTGCTTTTTTCCCCCCTCATCTCTTGCTAAACTGCATCAGGAGCTCTCTGTTGTGTTCTTCTTTATTTCTTTTTATGTCCTATGGATTTCTGTAATAACAGATTTTGATCAGAAGACAGAAGAAGTGACTGGGGGTGAGGATGTCTCAGATGTGCCTTGCTGCAGACCTCTGAGGGAGAGGAAGAAAGCTTTTAAACTGGGAGGCCAGATTTAATTAGAGCAGGTAGAACTGTAGCTACTTAAAATAGACAACTGGTATTTTATTCTAGAGACCAGAAAGAAAAGGCTTTATGAAGAATCACTTAGCTCTAGTGCCCTTCCAGGGAGGAAGGCCTGTGTTCTGACCCTTTCTGTGAGTTTTTCTCTCTTGCAGCACAGCCACTCTCCTCTATCCCTGTGGAAAGGTCTGTGGCTCTTGCACTGGCAGCATGCTGAGTGTCTGCTTGCTGCTCTCTTCAGCATTCTCCCAGTCTCTGCTGGGTTTGCTGTCACTGTGCTCACCTTCCCTGTGCCTGCCCTGACCTCCACTCTGAAATTCAGATTCTYGTTCAAGGCAAGCTCACTCCTTCCMYTCCTCAAGAAAATCCCACCTGATTTACAGCAGTGGACAGCTGGGAAAAGGCTCTTCTTAGGTCTAAAGGAGAAGATCTTAATAACCTGGGAACAAATCCAGCAGATAGTGTTCAGTGCCAGGGAAAGGATGTTGTTTTGTTGGGAGCAGAGCATCTCTGTCTTGCCTTAGTGCAGGAGTTCATCCTGGGCATGTGGATTGCTTTGAATGGTGGAATATTTTAGCTTTTGCATCATCTGGAAATACAGTGCCAGGCTGGCAAAAGCTGACAAAGAGGAATTAATCTTTTCCCAATGCTCTGGCCCGTGTTCCACTCTCCCCTCCCCCAAATGCAAATATAGCAGTGGAGAGTATCCATTGCTGTGTCCTACCCTACTCCAGCAGCCTGGCTTTCCTTCCTTTACAAATTTCTCATTTGTGCTTTATCCTTTTTTCTATTCAGGATTTGCTGTCTGGGATTTTTAATGTTCCTCATTCCTCAGGCTGTTTTGTCCCCCATTAAAATACTTAGGTTTATGTAGGGTATAKAACCCCTCAATATTTTGCTCTGGCAATTTCCAATATGTGAGAGCTGGAATCTCTCTACACCTTCTTGCATTTTGTCCCTTTTTTCTACTTTGAAACACTTCTTCAGTGTATGTTTCTTGGAATTTGCTGGTCCTGCAAATCAGAAAGATGAGATAAAATTCCACAAGTGTATCCTTAAGAAAGAGGCTTATCCAGCCTTGATGCCTAGCAGACTCAATGGCATAGAATTGAGACCTGTGCTGGTTTGCTGGTTTTAAAACAAAATTAAATTAGCAATTAAAAGTGAAATGCACTGACCAACTATTCAGGTTCTTTCTGTGGCCTGACCATAGGAGCCTTCTCATCTTTGAGGTTGTCATGGGCTTGCAGGTTCATTTGCCAGTGCCACCCTCAGAGGTGGAAGTTGAAAGTTGAAAATATTCTTGTTTACCCTTGACATGAAAACTCTGCCTTTATCCATGTCAGTGCCAAAGCTTTGAGATAAATCCTGAGCTCTAAACGCATTCTTCATGTTAGGACCAGAGCCTCAAGCTGCTCCAGGGGAGGTTCAGGTTGGACATCAGGAAGGATTTCTTCCCAGGGAAGTTTGTCAGGCACTGGAATTGGCTGCCCAGGGAGGTGGTGGAGTCCCCATCCCTGGAGGTSTTTAGGGAAGGTCTGAAGGTGGCACCCAGTGCTCTGGGCTGGTGACAAGGTGGGGATTTGGACAGGTTGTCCTTGATGATCTCTGAGGGCTCTTCCAACCTAAATGGTTCTGGGATTCTGGGATTCTGTTAGCTCTGTGTTCAGGAGCTGGATCCCTTCCTACCTCTCCTCATTTCCTAGAGCACTGCCAGTGCTCAGGTTGGTGTTACAGRCTGACATCATTTATCTCCCTCCAGACAGCAGGACAGTCTTCTGAGGCCGTGTCCAGTTCTGGAAGCCTCTTTTCCTCTCCTGTGGAGCCTTCTGCCCACCATTCAGACTCAGATTCTGATTCCACCTGCTCTTGGGTGRGGAAATGCAGCCCTGCTGGGTTTTGAGGCACAAATGCAAATATTTGTGCATGCAGTGCTCATCTCAGGCCATTTGTGCACGTGTCAGCCTCCAACCTCTGGGCCCAAAGCAGACCCTGGGGTTCCTGGTGTCACAAGGATCCTTCCWGTTTGGGCAGGACCAGGCTGCTCATTCCATGGTGAGAGTGACTGCTGGAACCAGGGAAACCATCCACTGAATTGCAAGTGTGAACAGGTTCTGTGTCACTTTCCCAGTGAAGCTCTGCTCAYCAGGTGGCTGCACTGGGGAATGCCTTTGGCCTTGATGCCTCCCAGTAGCTGCTGCTTGAGCTCTCCTTCAGTTTTGGGGCAGAGTGATGCTCCCTGGGCTCTGCAGAGCTGGTTCAGCACTTACTAGAGCATTCCTGCAAATCCTATGGGCAGGAAAAATTTTTTGAATCTTACTGGAAAGTGTTGGGATACTCATTATTGGAGTTGGTCACACTATGAAGACTTAATTCAGATAGAAATATTGCTAATTGAAAGTTCTATTTTAATATATATATAATATATATTAAATAATACAAATATATTTTTATATATTGCGAATTGAAACATTTAGAGTTCATGTGTGTATCCACTTTGTGCCTGCAATTCCTTCTCTGGAAGGGACCTTCAGGATCACACTTTAGGCCTGTGGTTGGAAGGGAACTGAAGAAGTTTGGGGGTGTTTCACCTTAATGTACCTGTGTGTGGGATTTGTGGCAGTGGATTCTTAATAACCTCACTAAGACCTGCTGTTGATTGCAAACCTCTTATAGAACTAAAAGGCATTTTTTAAACAGAGGATTTGTCCTCATACAGTGRAAGTCACATTCTTCTATCAGGGAGAAAGAGAAAAACATGGAAATAAACAGAAATTACAGAAGAAAAGTATTTTAAAACAATAATGCTCTGTAGAGTGGAGCTGAGGCAGAGTTCTATATTGCATTGTTTACCTGCTGTAAGATTGCCACTGCTGCTGAGATTGCTGCCTACTTTTCTAAGAAAAGGTACATAGTGTTCCATCTCAGCAGTGTTGAGTGCTTTTGAATATAAATACATAAAAACATGGAGAATTACTGGTCACTTCAGTAAAGTAAAACCACCAGGGAACTTTGAGTCCATCCARGTCCACAAGAACGAGATACTTGTGCATCTGTGCTGCCCAGACATACAGGAAGGTTTTGCCCTTCAGGATAGGGACAGGGCAGAACCATCTTCCCCTGAATGAGTTTCCATAATTTTCAAGGGTATTAATAGAAGTATGTATAACTCAGTTTCTAGAAAACTGATTCTTGACATTCCCATCTCTGTCAGAGGTTTTAGCAGATTTCCACCYCTGATCCATTTGCTCTGTTGATGATGGAGCAAGTGGAAAGAGAAACAAAAATATCTTTTTTGCTTTGTTTATCTGACTATTGAATTAYTGATTTTAATTGTGGGTCCAGAAGTGCCTGAACTTCCTGCTTCAGCAAGAACATAGTCAGTCAGGTGAAGCAACCTGAAGCTGCTTTATATTCTGAGGGGGTTTTGTGCCTACCAGCAACACACTGATCTGCACTGGGACTGCTTTGTTCTTCAAACCACTGATACTCTGCAATTCTGCTTTTTTTGTTACTCAGTCTTCAAGTATCCCTCCTGGGTCAGGACATCTGTGCTGATACAGCTGCAGTTGTGTCTGTTAACTGGAAGGGTAGTAACAAAAGGAGGACTTGGCTTGGGAAACGATTCTTTGACTGGGTGAAAGCATTGCTTCCAACAAGATTTTCTTTGGCATGATCCCTGTATTTTTCTGCAGATTAGCTGAACTAATTGTTTCCTATTTGTGACCCAAGAATTGTTTCAGTAAAACCTCTCTGCTCTATGGATTTGCTCACAGAGAAATGGAAGACTGAATTTCAGCTGCATGCAGTGGGAGCAGATGTTCATGGGTTTSCTTCATTCACCCCCCTTATTCCTTTTATTCTTTCCCTTGAAAGTTCAAGACAGATCCAGCATTTCCTCTTTGTCTCAGATTTATTATAATCATTATCAAGTGGCAGAGTCTCCACTTCTTCCATCAAATACCAGACATGGTGGTTTCTACTTGATCTTGTGTGCTTCATTCCCCAAAAGAAAAGCAAGCTCCAAAACCTGATGTGCAGGGACAAAGCTTGCTGCTGGACTAGGAAGAACTTGTGCAGAGAACTTTTTGTTAATCTAAGAAAATTAGGATTTCGTAGGCTGTGGAATTTCCTAGGGAAACCTTCTCAAAGGTCAGAAATAGAATGGGCTAGAAATGGTGTATGCTGACACTTAAACCTGATTTTCTTTAAATGTGGTGCACAGACTGTAGTAGGCTGTAGGTTAGTAGTTCTGCAGGCAATACTGAACTATTTCCTCTTTACCTCCCCAGCCTAATCCTATTGTTCCTATATTCTATTTGAAAGTGTTTTTCAGGGCTGTTTTTCCTTAGGTAGCTGGGAATTTGGTGAACTTCCCTGTGGTAACCTGTTTTCACAGTGCATAATCAAATTGATTCTTGGGACAGTTGCTTGTTTGTCCTAAGATTAATTCAGGCTGCAAATCACAGGGATTGCAGCACTTTTGCAGTCCCGTATCTGTTCCTGCTAGGGGAGTCATTGCAGGCTGTGGATATGTTTAATTTTGAAAGTCAAGTTTCTCCATTTGTCCAGGAAGGTAGAAAAGCTGCCTGATCTGTGCTGAATAATTGACATGGTAAAGAGGCTGTTTCTCTTCTGCATGTTATGAGCTGTGCCTTAAACTGAAGAGCTCTGTGGGTTTGCAGCTGTCAGGCAGAGCTCAGACCTTGGTGCAGAAGTGTGTCCATAAAGAATGGGTGCTGGAAGTAAAACATTGGATTTTAAAGCTGATAGAACCCAGTGTCACCCTGTGRTAGCTCTAGTTCTCCTCAGTAGCCATAATGCAACCCAGATTTAGGTGGCCCTTCCTGGGAGAAAGCTATATCCAGCTTGCCCTGGGAGTTTTCTCTGTGGAAGGAATATCACTTGGAGACAGAAGGGATTAACTTAGGCTTGAAAGATCAGCTCTGCCTTTTGCTGTAATACATGGAGACAGTCATAGAATTTTGGCTGTCTTCTCYCCTTGGACTTCTCTTTTTGTTAGGGACAAGGAGCTAAGRTTGATTTGTATAAAATGTATGATATGAAAATCTGACCTATAGTATGAAAATATAGTACTGAATTTTTATAGATTCTTAGAGTGGTGTGGGTTGGAAGGGACCTTAAAGAGTTCCATCTCTGAGCTCATAAGGTAAGAGCTCGTTGCTGTTGGAATGATGGTCTCTCTAATAAACAGTGTTTTGAATGGCTCATTATTTGAACTCTTGTTTGTGTAGGTGTTTTAACAGAGTGTTTAACTCGCAATACACTGATGTTGTTTGAGCACTAGAAATGTTTGAGAGTGGTGCAATAACCCTTGTAGCTCAGTGAACACTTCTGGGATAAAGAACAAGACGAAGACAGAACCGCAGCTGGCCGGCACAAGGCTGAACTCTCCTTTTTTCTCTCAGTCCCAGATGCAAACCCAAGTGCAGCAGGTGGGCATGGTCCCCACGCAGGCCATGGCCACCGGGCCCACGGCAGACCCCGAGAAGCGCAAGCTGATCCAGCAGCAGCTGGTCTTGCTGCTCCACGCCCACAAGTGTCAGCGGCGCGAGCAGGCCAACGGCGAGGTGCGCGCCTGCGCCCTGCCCCACTGCCGCACCATGAAGAACGTCCTCAACCACATGACACACTGCCAGGCTGGCAAGGCCTGCCAAGGTGAGCCCTCCCTGCCCTCCGTGTTCCCAGCCTTGCTCTGCCACTGCCAGATTTGCTGAAAAATCCCGTGGCCAGGATTTCTTGGCCTAGGAAGCTGAGAAGTGTCAGAGAAAAATGAAAACGATAATTATCTGATTGCTTCTGCTGTGTTTTGCTGCTTTGGAATGTGGTTTGGACATTGTTACCAACTGGTCATTGTTTGATTGGTTTCATGTGAATTGTTTTGGCTTAATGACCAATCATAGCCAGCTGTGTCAGGACTCTGGAAGGAGTCACAGGTKTTTCATTAGTATCTTGTTAAGCCTTCTGACTGTATCCTTCCTCTATTCTTTAGTATATTTAGTATAGCATTWTWTAATATGATATGATATAATATGATATGACATGATACAATATTATATATGATATAATACGATACAATATAATACAATACAATATAATACAATATAATACTATAACATACTATACTATACTATAATATACTATACTATGATATGATATAATATAATATAATATAATATGATATGATATGATATAATATGATATAATATAATATAATATAAATGTCTTCTAAGAACATTGAGTCAGATTCATCATTCTTTCCAATGACAAGGGACCCCGAAAATACCACATTGCTCTTCTCAGCCCAAGGGTCCCCTGTGCCTGGCACAAGGGACTCTCAGCACTGGCTCTGTGGTTAAGCTGCTCCCAGCTCTGCCAGTTTAGAAAACAGAATGCAACATTTGCCCTCCTCAAGTAGGGTGGTACCAGCATAGCCTTGCCAGCATCTTCTTCATCTTCTCTGTTGTATTAAGTGTGATATCCACTGTGTCTTTGTCTTAMATTTCAGTACTAGTTTCCCTCATTTGCACTTGGATCACGAGATATTTCAATTCTGTTTAGTTATATGTACAGTRTTGCAATATTTGCCTTTTGGAAGTGGGATGGTAGCAGTGTAGCCTTGCAATCATCCTTTTCATCTCTGTTCTATAAGGAGGATGTAGTGTCCACTATGTCTTTGTCTTAATTTTAGGACTAGTTTCCTTCATTTGCTGGTGGATCACAAAAAAATTTACTTGTTTACTTGGTTTTAGTATTGCTTGTGAAGAAGAAAGAGTAGAGTTACTCTAAAAAATTAAATAGTTCAAAACCACTTGAGGAATAGAATTGCTCTAAAAAATGAAATAATTCAAAACCAATTAACCCAGGAGTGACTCTTAACTCTTGCTTTCCCTTGCTGCAGTTGCTCATTGTGCATCTTCGAGACAAATCATCTCCCACTGGAAGAATTGTACTCGGCACGACTGTCCCGTGTGCCTTCCTCTGAAAAATGCCAGTGACAAAAGAAACCAACAACGTGAGTGTTTCTCCTACTGAAACTGAACTCTTAAACCAAAGCTGATCACATGTGCAATGGAGGAATAAACTCTTGGCAGTGTCCTAACAAACTTAGTAGCTGTTAACAATTTGTACAAGGATAAATATCCCAGTGAATTTCCATTTCTGATCATTGAATGCAATTTATTGCTTAAATACAGTAATACTTAAATACATAAATATACTTAAATACACAATAATTGGGGAAGTCTGAGCTCAAGCACACATCTTTCCTAAAGGGTGTGGCAGCTTATAACTGGTGTTCCATTGTGAGGCAGGTCAATAGATTCCAGTTATGAAGCAGTTTTGGATGTAGGTAGGGGTTTGGGGAGGAGATAAGCTACTTGATTGTGTTTCTTGCTGCTAGAAACAACTTCAATCAAAATGCTAATGATTTAAAATAAACAAAAATATTTGAAAAAAATCATTCTCTCGTGTAAAAAGGTCTGGGTGTCTTAATCATTGTATTTAACACTGGTATAGATTGGCTGTAGTTTTGCAAATCATGCCTGGTTTTTACAATAGCTGAGCTGTTACTGATCCTTGGGGCCAGTCCATTTGTAATTTATTTCTTCTTCCCTTTTGCTCTGAAAAAGAAAATTCTCAACTTATATTGGTAGGTTTGCTTCTCATCAAGTCCTTTGAAAAGATGCCAGGGTGGAACATTTTACAGCATCAATGTAAAGTTCTAGAAGTCTTAAGTAATGTTATGCCTAAGTATATTTAAATAAGAGTTAAGAAGTGGAAAATAGCTGCAGGACTTGCAAAGCTTGTACATTGGAATTGGATTGGAAGCATTCTGCTAATTTCCAGCTGAACTGAGRCTGCAGTGGGGAACTCCAGTAAACCTTGGAGGATGGAGAATTGCTCCGAGGTTAGGGGGGGAGAGTAGCTGCTAAAACTACCAAAATTATCCATTGAGTGTGCTCTCTTTATGGTCTAAGTAGGGGTTTTCCTCCTCCAAACTGAAAAAATTACAACTGTAGAGCTACTTGGAGGTCAGGATTTTGTTTTCATTTTACCAAACTTCTCCATGGTAAACAAGATAAATCTTGTGCTTTGAAGGTAGTAATTTGTTGCAAGTGATTACTTGTTTGACCCTTGAAAAATGTGTTGAAAGCTTTGCTTTTTAATATGACATGGTCCATTTGTGCTTAACATCCTTATTACACAGTTGTTATCAAAGTGCTAACAACATCTACCAGAACAGAATTGTATTTTTCAATACATGCTGCTGGTGAARAGTAGTTTGTGCACCATTTGTTTGGTTGCTCACACAGCTGATCATAAGAGAACAAAAACTGAAACATAAACAAGCCTTAAAAATAATTTTGCTATGGGATCAAATATGATATTGTCTGACTGCAACAGAATTATAGTGGATAAGTGTAGAATTTGTCTCTCTTTTTGCATATGGAGGGAGATAAATATGAAATCTCCTTTTATTCAGTTAATCAATAAACCAGTGGTGCAGGGTTCTTTGTCTTGGATTATGTCTGAGTCATAYACATAACACCTCATGGTTTGTTGGAAGTGAAAGAAGAACACTTAAAGTGCTTTTTTAGCTGTATTATAAAAGGTCCCCCTTTTTGTGCATTCAGGAAGGTTTGTGAAATGATTTACATTGGTATGTGCATTTTTAAATGTTGTGCCTGATGAGGTGGATACTAACTAASCAGAGCTGGGTTAGTTTTAGACTGGAAGAAAATGTTGTGTTCCTTAAGAATAATTCATAGTAGCTTCTACTGAATTGGGAGGAGGAGGGAGTCTSCATTAGGCAGAATACAGAGAACATTCAGAAAGGGGAAAAGGAATGAGGAGTGTAGTGATCCTCCTCCTGTGCCTTCCTTGCAGAGAGTCCTGACCCCTCCTTCCTGGGCCCATCCCTGTTTTCCTGTTGTTATTTCAGTCCTGGTGTGGCCGTGCTGGGCTTTCAGAAGCTGTTTCAAAGGGTGTCCACCTTGTAGAGCATTCTGCAGTTCAACATGCTGAGCCATTGCAAGGTGGTGCCTCACTTCCATGCACAGTCATTCCTGTGCTTTTGTAGCTTTTTGTTCCTACTCCTTGGGGATCTGCAAGTCCTGGAAAGTCCTGGGGTTTAGGTTATTGCCTTGGAGCTGTTTCTGTGCAGGTATTTTAGTGTTGGGGTTTTTTGCAAAGAACATTGTGCTAGGTTTCTTTTGTATTGCCTTTTTCATTTATTTTAAAACACTCTTGAACTATATTTTACTATAATGGTTGAGAGTGACCTGACTTGTTAATAGGACATATTGGGACAAATTTAAAATTCTTTCTGTTCCACATGGTTCTTACTGTGTGTCCCATGTACCTCTGAGGGGGCAGGGGAAACTGGAAAACAAATACTATTTTGCACTTGGTAAAACATTAAGCTTTTCTTTTGAATAAGCAAGTGAATCCTGTGTTTTGAAGTAATGGCTTTAAATTTGGTTGAAATATTTTGGGGTTGAAGGCTTGTTTTTGTTAGGARGTTCTGCTTGCTCCCTGCTGGGCCCAACACCATATGAGTCACAAACKTTTGCAAACAGTTGTTGATGTATTTCCTAGTTTTGTAGCTGTGTTAATTTTTTTTTTGAAGATTCATCTTGTCATCTACTTGCTTGAGCTCCTTGATTCTTCCATTCCTGGCCTGGGCAGGTGTGTTGTGCCACAGCTCCTGGATCTGCTCCCATTTGTAATGTCCTGGGCCATCCCCATGTGCAGCACTTGRTGTGCATCATTCCAGGATCAGGGGACCCTGAAAAACCCCTGGGATCCCCACTCAGATGAGTGAGGCTGGAAAGGGGAGTTGTGAACTTGGAGCTGGTCTCCTTGTAGGAAAATTTTAAATAAAATGCAGCRAGGAGAAAGCTGGATTAGGAAAGATGAAACTTGAGATAACTACTCTTCACCTAAAAGTGTGATTTTTAGAGAATACACCAGAAATTCTGGTGTATGTGAAGCCAGGGGTGAAGGGGCAGGAATTYGATGAGGGAAATGGAAGCAGGGACYGTGATCTAGCTGGCTGATGCTGCAGGTTATTGAATACAGGCAGGACATGGAAGAGAACCTGGATRTGGAGCTTTTGAGAGCCAGTCCTTTGCAGGGGAGGAAGGAGTGAGTGCATCCATGCACAGGGAAATGTGTCCAGGAGGAGGAGGCAGCAACTTCTTCAGTGGAGTCTTTTTCCTGTCAAAACAAAATGAAATTCAGCTTGTTCAAGTCTTACTGTCAGTGACTGTAAGATCTACAAACAAAATGTGTCTCTTGTTTTTTTTTAATTGCTGGAAATCATGTAATGGTGACCCATCAGTTATCCCGTGGAGCCACATGGTAGATAATAGTCCTTGGATTAAGGAGTTCCACTGATTGACTGATCCAGTGCTTTTGAAGGCTTATAATTTAATGCTTAACTTAAACAAAAATTAAAATGGCATTGGTGTTGAAGTTTAAAACTGACACTTCCTGCTTCAAGTTCCTCCTAAAATCTTTACCCCATGATTTGATTCAAGATTCAGCCTTTAATTAAATGATTGTGTGCATTTATCTTCATGTACCTGCCTAATTCTGAGGGCAGGACAGGCTTGTGCTGAGGTGAGTCAAGGGCACCAGCACCGATTTTGCTCCAGCCACTGAGAGATGAGCAGAGTTAGGAACAGGACAGGACAAGTCTCAGTTAAAGAACTTAGAAGCAAAATCAAACATTTTAACCAGCATGGCTAGATTTAGATCAGCTCATAGCTTGTTGTCTGCAGTGATGAGACAGAGTTGCTGAAAGATTTTGGTTTAACAATTGCCAGCTGTTCTAACAGACAGTTCTGTCTCAAATGCTACTTTTTTTGCATCTTAATTGTCAATATWACCTTCTTTCTAGTTTGTTGATCTAATCTTAAAAGTTTAGGAACTTAAAATTCTCAAAAATGGTTTAACATGTTCACTGGAGTGGTCAGGTTAGAGGAGTGCTGGGCGTTCATATTTAAAATAGCATTAGAGRTCTGTGCTTAAAATAAATTTAATTAGCTGGAGGGGTTCCCCTCTAGAAGACCTGAGTGCAGTGTCATTAAACAGCACCTGAGACAGACATTAAACAGTACCTGAGACAGGAATCCTGCAGGTGAGCTGCTCTTGGATGGTTTTGGTGCCTTCTGGGCCATTGGGATATCACTGGGGCTGCTCAGGAAGTTCTGGGGCTGCTCAACTTGTGCTTGTTTGAACCTTCCCTCCTCAGGTACATAAACACAAGTGACACTGGGGCACACAGAGCCAGTTGTCTTTACAGCATTTAGAATGTGAATYACAGAGCTCATTTCACACTTGTACCTTCTGTCATGGGCTCCTAAACGTCTGAAGCACCAGTTAAGAAAAATAAATTGCAGTAGACATTGCTTCACGTAGCAGTGGCCTAATGTGTTTGTTCCAGGGCTGTGTTTATTTTAGTTGACTTTATTTCCTGCAGTATCACAGAAGGGACAGCATTTGCACTTGGGTCTCTCCAGAGTGGAAATTTAATACTCTCCACCTCCATCTTCTTGTTTGACAGATAATGTCATCCCTTCGTATAAAACCAGTGAACAAACAGACAAAAAAAACTCCTTCAAAACCAGGTTCCTGATGTTGGGAAATACTCAGAACAGGATCCTGTTGAGTTGTGAACTGGTAGAAAAGCTGAGGTCAAGTAGTCTAAACCTGTTCTAACACAAGGGCTGAACTTGTGCTTTGTAGTGACTGAAGCTGCTGCCAAAGCCCAGCCCAGAGCTGTGGGCTGGAGGTGCTGAACCTGTCCAGGTGAGCTCCAAGCCAAGCTTGCAGTCTCAGACAGTCAGTGGTTTTTCTCCAGAATGTGAGGGAAGGGGGAAGGCTGGRCTCTCCTCAGTGGGGTGGCCTGAGCCTTTCCCAGCTTCCCAAACATTGGCATCACCTGTGGGTGTTCTGCCATCTCCACACTTCCAGCACTGAAAGCAGATTRAGGGGTTTTGTCCTAATTTTTCTGGTGGAATACCATCCTCTAACAAGCTGGAATTCTTTTTAGCTCCTGAATCAATCTGTACTGTCAGATTGATTGTCAGCCTTTTAAATTCCAGGGTGCCACAACTTTTGTGCTATTTAACCTTCCTATCCCTTGGCTTGCAGTAATGTAAAGGCATCTTTCTCCTAGGTTGTGTGATTCCAGAGTACTACATGCAAGTCCAATGAGGAATTCATAGAGATGCTCTTTAATGTGTCTTTTTTTTTTAATTAAGCTGATAGGATCTTAATCAGCTTCTGCCTTCGTTTTTAAATTCTCTTGGAAGTGATCAGTGAGTTCAAAAGTTATTGTGAGTGTGTCCACAGAGTGTAAATATACATAAGCTTTAATTTCCATGGTAATCCCAGCATTTGAAATACTGTGGATTGTCCTTTGGGGGGAAAAAAGGATGTTTTTTGTAGGGCTGCTTATTCAGGAGAGGGAGATATCYGAGTTTATTTATTTGTAGTTCTTTGGCAAAGGAGATCAAATTGATTTCTCATCTGGTGAGGGAAAAGTCTGGACTCTGCAGTGTGTGTGTTTTCTCTTGGGTGGAAGCTGGAAGCMTGTGTATCTGTTTCAGTGATTCAGTTTCCATAGTGGGTAAGGATTTAAGAAATCCTGGATAATGCTGTTAATGTCTCAGAAGGCTTGTTTTCCTGACTTTTTTATCTAACCACGTGCCCCTACTAATATTTCAATAAAACAGTTATTGTTGCCTGTATTAAGAGCCATTACTGTTGCTAAGTTTAGTTCATACATTTGTAATGCACATTACATATTTAATTACTTTAGGGGGAAMATGTGAAGGAAGTGTTACTTCTACCAGAGTTCTGATTATCAAAATGCAGTGTCCCTGTGCTGAGGGTTGTACTCCATGGGTCATTCACCAGGGAACATGGTATCACTTAGAATGGCAGCTAAAATGAGAACCAGAATGCAAAATTTTGCTCTCTTCTGGATCAARTAAATATTACTTTTCCCTGTTTCCATTTCCTGTCTAAGGAAAATTACTCTTCCATACACCTGTGTGGTGGGAGAGGTTGGCTGGTTGGTTGTGGTAGCCATATAGGTTAATGAGTRCCTAAACATCATCTAAATTATTTACCAGGGTTCAACCCCTTACTGACTCTCCAACTTATTTTAGATTTAGCCAGTACAATCTGAGACTCCTCAGGGTTTTTCATATCTCTGAGTATTTTGGGGTTTAAGGTAGTTTGGCCTTCAGAGGATTCATCTGGTGACTGCTCGCAATGAAAATTTCTACCAACAGATCTTCAGTATTCCCTTTGTGTCCAAGGACACAGTGTTTCTGCTGCACTCAGGATCTCTGTTCTGGAGCCAAATATTTTGACCTAAAATGGGATTGATGGGAAAGAGGGAAGTAGAGGAATTAAATTTTTYCCCCCCTTAGTTTACTGTCCCCAAGCATGAAAAATCCTATTTAGCCTTATATAGGAGCCTGTACTGTATATCTATTACAAGTAATTATGGGCTTATCTSCCTGAAATTTACAGCTCTTCTCTTTAGACTGCATGGATTAATAGCCAGGGTGGGTTCTGTCCTGTAGAATCAAAGGCTGAGTTTTCCCACAGTTGTTCTGTCCTGTGGCAGAAAAATATCTGTATCATAGAATATGTGCATGTTCTGGTGACTCTTGGCATGACTGGTTTTACTCCTTATCCTCATTGAGTTTWAATTTTCTCTTATCCTTTCTCTTCTCTGTAGCCCTTTTAGGGTCTCCAGCAGGTGGGATCCAGAATTCCATCGGTTCTGTTGGCACGGGCCAGCAGAGCACTCCAGCACTAAGCAATCCCAACCCAATTGACCCCAGCTCCATGCAACGAGCCTATGCTGCCCTGGGGCTGCCATATGGCAACCAGCCCCAAACACAGCTGCAGCCCCAGGTCCAAGGCCAGCAGCCAGCCCAGCCTCAGGCTCACCAGCAAATGAGGACCATTAATGCACTGGGTAAGTGGAGAAAAGACCAAGAAAAAAAGAGTTAAAATAACTGATGTTGAATTTTTATTATAGTCTGGTATTCTGCTTGGTCAGAATAGTGACTGTCTGTTCATGTTGTTCAGTAAGTTAAAAATACACTATTTATATAAACTAATTCATTTACATTTGAATATTAGAAAGTTTTGAATGTGGTGCTTTTTGCAAATAGCARGAGCTTTAGTTTCTGTTAAAATATAGCTCATTCTGTTAAAATATAGCCCATAGCTCATTCTCTGATGTGATGAGACAGAATTTCTGAAGGATTTTGGTTTAACAATTGCTCCCTGTTCTAACAGATAATTCTCTCTCAAATACTTTATTTTTTTGCATCTTAATTGCTAGTATTACCTTCTTTATAGCTTATTGATCTAATCTTAAGAGTTTATGAATTTAAAATTTTAATGGACTCATTTTTGTAGTTCAGACTGAAAGTAACTTGGTTCCATAAATAGCCATGTATGTGCAGCACAACAGGTATTGTTATAAAAATACTTAACCTGATAAATTGCTTCTTTAGTTAGCCAGGTGGGTCAGCAAAATGCAGTTTTGTCATATTATTGTCAAAATTGTGAACTGTGTACCAATGATGTTTAATTTTGTCCCAWAGGAGCCAACCAGATGAACCTTCCCGCAGGAGGAATAACAACAGACCAGCAACCGGGTCTAATTTCTGAAACTGCTCTTCCAACATCCCTTGGGACAAATAAGTAATGCACACATTTTCATTCTTGCTCAATTAAACATTTATTTCCCTGTTTATGAACGTAAATAAGAGCATGCTTTAAGAGCTGATTGTATTGGCATGGAGATGGACGTGAACRGCTCTGCTCTCTCTCCTGTTTCAGTTCCAGAGCTGCCACTTTGTGCCTCCTGAGAGCCCCGCAATATTTACTGCTTTTAAATGAAGTCCCAAAGGAAGAATATTTTTATTTTTAAGTTCATAGTTGTGATTCTTTACCATTCAYACTGTGAATGTGCCTTGTAAACTCCTGAGCTTTGCTGCTTCAGGGGTTGCAGTTTGTTGATGCCAAAATTTCATTTAAGAGAATGTTTGATGCAATAGCTAGAAGTGATGAAAGCAACAACTGAAAAATTACTTCAGGCATCAAACCTATAACAAAACTCTGCATTCTGGTACTCTAACAGTCCCTTTTTTTTTTATTTTAGCCCACTAATGAATGATGGCACAAACTCTGGCAATGTTGGAAACCTCAGCTCAATGCCAACGGCTGCACCTCCTTCGAGTACCGGGGTAAGGAAAGCATGGCATGAACATGTCACTCAGGACCTGCGCAATCATTTAGTGCATAAACTGTAAGTATTCACCAAGGCTGCCTTTTTCCTCAATGTTTTTAAAGAATTTCAATACAGTAGTTCTGATATTAAGCTGAAAAGAAAGTTATCAGTAGTGGTTCTCAGGTGCTGGGCCACTCAGGATGGGTTGTTACCTTTAATCCTCCTCTTCAGTTTGTTGTTTGTGCTCATGAAGGAGTGGGCATGGAATTAGTTTCTATTGTTARTAAATTTGCTCTGCTGTGGTGAACAGTTATTTAGACTCCAGACTGTTAAGCCTCACTTTATTTTCATCATTTGATTTGTTTTAATCTTGTGAGAAATAGTAAAATACTATTTTTTAAACCATTTTGATATGCTTTTACATATCTAGTGTGCAAGGAAACATCCAGGGTGATTATCATAGAGCTGTATACTGATTTTGGGAGTTTTTTCTGAAGATCTTTTTCTGTTATTGTTGCTCTGTCCTTGCAGTGTCCAAGCCATCTTCCCCACTCCTGATCCAGCAGCACTGAAGGATCGCCGCATGGAGAACTTGGTGGCTTATGCCAGGAAAGTGGAAGGAGATATGTATGAATCTGCTAATAGTAGGGTATGTGGCTTCAGTCCAACATGTCAAAGAACAGTAGTATTACAAATCTTAGAAGCGTAAAGAAAACCCCAGAGAATCATTTCACTGCCCTCTTCATGAGGAAAGTYGTGCTTTCTGTCTGTTTTCTGGCAGTGTTTGTGTAGTCCCAAGCCATGTGATGTGTGTCACTCCATGCTAATTCACCTCTCAGCTCTAGACACCACCTCCATCCCTACTTGCATCCTCCTGAAATGCAAGAAGCTTGGAGCAYAGCTTGCAGTTCTTGATGTTTCCCTTACTGACTTCCTCCCTTTTTGGCAGTCTCTGTAAGCAGTAGTTTTAAATTTTTCTTAATGCCTCTTTACCACTGGAGGTTTTCTCTAGGACCCAGTGCTGTTCCACTGCTTACCTTCCACCTGTACTGATGGWAATAATTCTCCTCTACTCTGCAGCACCAGGAGTGGTTGGGCTAAGACATAAGAAGTCAGTTTGGCTTCTTTGTGGATGGGAAATAAACCCAGAATTCCTGTTGTAGTTCACGAATTTTGCTCTGTTTGCGCAGAGATGTCAGCTCAAATCTCTCTTACTTGAAGGGAGCAAAGCCCTGTTAATTGACAGGCTGAGGATATGACATGGTGGTAATTCWACCCTAAAGGAACCACTCCCTGGAAGTTTTCATTGGGAAAAGRCAACAATATTAGTGCCAGTAGAAACAGCCAGCAAGATCCTACCTGATCAGAAACTTGAGATCCTTTCTTAAACAAGGGAGGAGCATCTAAAGAGAGCAGTTAGTGGCATTTCAGGTGATAATCAGATGATCCAGTCAGACACTTCTGCCCCTCTCAGCCCACCTGCCAGAAGAGCTGGAGGTGGAAATGCAGGTTTTATTCCTAGAGGCCGAGAGGCAGTGGCCATTCTTACAGTGCTGCTCAGTAACCACGTTGTATCCTCCTTGTAGCTACCAAGAGGTTGTTTRCAAGGAAGACTTGGGTGTGCTCAGCTGTGGTTATCCTGGCAGCTTTAAAGACCAATTTTAGATAGAAGGAGGCTTTCCTGGTCACACCTGGCTGTCTAAGTACCTTCTCAGCAAGRATGAGCATAGCAAACTCCTGATTGTAAAATGAAATGCCTTCTGACAGACAAACACCCAGAAGTATCTTCTCCTCACCCCTCAAAACAGCTGTCAGAGCCTCCTGGCCAGAAGTTTCTGTTATTGGAATKCATCTAATGTATTTGGCTCCAAGCAGCAAACTTGGAAGAAGGCAGTAATTCAGAATGTGTTAACGATGCCATGAGGAATTACATCTTTCTTTTTGAGGAGCTCCCATTCTACTTTGACACTGAAAAACATATTAGTAAGAGGCATCATTGTAAGGAGTTTAATGCTGTTCTAGCAGCGTGTGCTCCTTGTGAACACAGCCTTTGCAGGAGTCTTTGCAGTGGAAAAGCAGCACAATRTTAAATTTACAAATAGGAGCTTACAAGTGAAGTGACTTGAGCAGGGGAGGGGCTGTAAAGGTTTTAAACTGGACAGCAGACAGTGTCTGTGCTGATTTTTGAGAAACTCTGAGAAGTGACCTGAAAAACAAAGCTTTATATTGCATGACTGGACTTCCTCAACAAGGCTGCTGAGGAATACATATCTCATATTAAGTTTTCAGAAATTATTAAATCCTGCTGTAATAACAAATTCTGTGCACTGTGTAACCCTGGGTTCTAAGAACATGGTGGCCCCACAAATAAAATGTAGCCTTGAGGGTTTTTGGAGTTTTTTTGCCTTTAACAGGTGCATAATCACTTGGCAGATGTGTGTCCAGCAATTCTTGACAAGCAGAATTGTCTATGTGGTGTGCACTGTGACTGTCTTATTGGATCTGTTGTCAGTGTGGGTTGAGTAAAATGGATTTTTCATCTTGTATAGATATAGTGTTTACTTGTCTCTGCCTGTGAACTATTTTTTACTGAATTTTCTCCATTCCTTTGAGGTTTTGTCTGGTTTTGTTTATCCCTTGCCATGATTGTTGATAGACTCTTTAGGTAAAGAGCAGCTCTTTTCTTTATGTAAAAATTGATCTGTGCTTAACATCTGTCTCCTGAAAGTTTATTCAGTGTAACACTGTACTGGGAATATCTTTTTCTTTTGTCTGTGAATTAGTGGAAATGTTCACTATGAAAATAACATTTAAAAATCATTAACACCTAGAAACTAAATCACAGCTTCCTGGCTTTTGCTGAAGCAACAGAGAACCTCCAGCCTTCTCCTTTGCCTGCTAATTTACTCAGAGTAGGCATGCAGGGTAGCCATAAACAAATATAATTTCTGGAAGCTTTTTTTTTTCCTGTTCTGCATTAAAGCAGAATAGGCTGTCTTCATTTACAGRATTCTGAAAATAAATATTTGTGTTTCAATTAGGCAGATGTATACATTAAAATACAAATCAAACCCAACCCAAAACCAGATGATATTATTTAGGTAGACTGAATGAGTTTTGCTGCTGCTGATTGCTCTTTGTTTTTCCCTTTTAGGATGAATACTATCATTTATTAGCAGAGAAGATCTATAAGATACAAAAGGAGCTAGAGGAGAAGAGGAGATCTCGTCTCCATAAACAAGGGATGCTGGGGAACCAAGCAGCCTTACAGACCCCTGGGCCCCAGCCCCCAGGGATTCCCCAGGTGGCTGCTGCCATGGGCCAGGCACAGCCCGTCAGGCCACCCAGTAAGTGCTGCTGGAGCTGCTTCTCAGGAGTCTTTGGACTCCAGTTAATCCTGAGGTTGTGTTTAGAACTGGTTTTGCTGACCTTTCTTGTGTCGTGTTGCAGATGGGCCTATGTCCATGCCAACCGTGCCTATCAGTCGTATGCAGGTTTCTCAAGGTATCTGTTTTCCTCTCTAATTGCAWTTTGTGGGTTCAAAATAATTGCTGGGGGGGAAAGGTGATCTTATGTTGGGGTTTTTTGGTGTTGGGAGGGAGGAACTACAGGGGCTGCCTTCTTCTCAGCATTGCTCTGTGTGTCAGTGCAGTGCTAACAATATGGATCCAACACTTTCCTGGGGATTGGGAATTAATTCAGTGCTTCCAAAGAGAGGACAGCTCCAGCAAGAGTACTGTGGATAATCTCATTTAAAACACTGTAAAGGGAGAAGGATGTTGGCATGTTTTCATCAGTTAATTAGCCAAAAATATACCTGTAGCTGGAAACACAGCACATTAGTCCTAACATCTGTGTAACTAATGATAGCCTTTCTTGGTTTCTGCTGGAAAGTGCATCGAGAAAAGCCTTGGAGCTTGTTCACAGCACTTGTTATTACTCACAGAGGCTGCTGTGAACTCATGGGTGTTTTTTTCCCAAAAAACAAACCCATTTCTTTTAGATGCTTCAACTTCCTTCAAAAAAGTGTCCTCAGCTATTTTATTTCTTGGTTCAGAGTTAGTACTAAGTCAAAATTTCTGTTGAAATGTCCTTGGGAAATAAAATACTCTTAAAATTCATTTGAATAGGAGAACAAGTTGATAACAAGTATAGCTCCATAATTACAGCTTTAGACAAGTTTTTTKGAGGGATTCAATGTTTTGTGTGAAAAACACAACCCCTGTTAAAGCATTTTGCCARCTTTTGTCCTGATTTGAGGCTTGGAGTTGCCTTGATACATCCCATATGTATTTTTATCATATTTACTTCAACCATTTCAGGTTGAATAAGACAACCTTATTTCATGTCTGAATAAGACATTGCTGTTTCAAAGCAAATGCCTGATTTTAAGAAACCATCCTAAGGTATTATTTATAAATARCATCCTGTTTCTGCAGATCATCCAGCATCTACTCTTCATCTTCTGCGTTCAATTTTTTTTTAAGACACCAAAAATTGTATTTCACCCTAACTAACATTGTTCTRAACACTTTTTGCATCCTGATTTGTCTGTTAAGTCAAGTAACYAAAAGACAAAGCACAGGGCGGTCGAATTGCAGTTATAATAACTGTTAATTTTCTMGTAGAATATAGATCCATCAGTTGTGCTGACTTGTTCCTAATGAGTTGTTTTGGGGGTGCATTTGCAGGAATGAATCAGTTTAACCCCATGTCCATAGGGAATGTACAGATGCCCCAAGCRCCGCTGGGACCGCGGGCGGCGTCTCCGATGAACCACCCGGTGCAGATGAACAACATGGGCGCCGTGCCCGCGGTTCGTACCCCACACCCTGCCCACCCCAGCCCACCCCTCACCCCCCTGGCACTGCTGCAAACTGTGGGATCATGTCATGGGAATGCAGCAAGTGTGACAGGCTTTTATCGAGGTGTTTGTTTGCAATATTTACTTGTTCCAAAAACACCGCCCGTGCCACAGGTGCAGTAATCCCCAGCAATCTGGGGAAGAGCATCTACTGTCTTTGCAGTATATAAACCTTCTTTGTTCCCACATGAAAACATGTTTTTGTTCTTTAGAAAAACAAAAATATTTTTAGTTTCCCTGGATTCTCTCTGTCAACCCAGGGAACAAAACAGAGTTAGCACTCTGAATGTTACCTGTTAAAAATAGTGAATGCTGTGGAGCAAATGCTGAAGTTATGGGCATATGCCCACTTCCAGTTAGTGTAATTAAGCCAATTTTCCTTTTTTTTTTTTTGTCCTATCTTTTGATTGTTTTCAGTGTATTTTCCTTTGTCCTGCTCCAYAGTACTAAGTGGTAATTAGTTCATCTGGATGTTAATTTTCAGATGGCAATGTCTCCTTCCCGAATGCCTCAGCCACAGAACATGATGGGAGCTCATTCCAACAACATGATGGGTCAGGCTCCTACCCAGAACCAATTCCTGCCCCAAAACCAGTTCCCAGCATCCACTGGAGCTATGAATGTGAACAATGTGGGCATGGGTCAGTCAACAGCCCAGGCCGGGGTGGCACAGGTGAGATGGATTCCCTAAGATTTATTTGCTCTTTTATTATTTTGCTCTGATTTATTTACTTATTTGTTTATTTGTATTTCTATATCCATTGTTTGATGTAGTCACCCCAATTTTGGGGGATCCTGGGTTACATCTGCCTTCTTCAGAAGCTCTTACATAACTTGTCGACATCTGTTAATGGGGGCGCAACGCCCTGCAAGTCCTGATTTAAATCCCTTAAAAATGCATGCTGAGGAGATTTTTAGGGGAAATATCAGAAATCAGTTTATGGGATGCCTATGAACATATGTTTTGTCTCTGTGTGGACCAGAGTAGCTAACTTTAAATCTAAGATTATACTAAAGTGCTTGGGCAAGATCTTCTAAAATTTAACTTCTTTGCTTCTAGAGAAAAAAATGTTGGATTTTTCCTGTAACATTTTTCTGTTGCAGTAGWGGTCAGTGAAGTAGGAGCTGTGCTTATGATGCCAAAGTATCTGCTTTTCCAGAGGGAAAGGCTTRTTGTTTAACTCAGAGCCCAAGTAATTTAGGCTAGTTAAAACCTCCAGAGTTCTGAGAGATTAGTTAGATCAGGTTATGGAGGGCTCTGTCRAGTCAAGCTGGGAATATGTTCAGGATGAAATATCTACAGTTTCATGGGCCCCTGGCTCAGTTGCTTGACTGCCTTTGTGGTGAATGTTTTTTTCCCAATGCATTTACTTCCRTAAAACTGCCTCTGTAAAGACAATATAGAAGTGTGTTTTAAATTTGAAACCTCATCTGCAGGAAATTAACTGATTTGTATTTCTAAGAGTAACAGTTACATTTGAGGATGGAGTATTCTTTTTTATCACCAGTCATCTGATGCAATCTTCAGTAAAATGTATCACCTAAAGGTTTAAGTACATCCAGAGTACTTTATTGTTGCTGCTCTGAAAAACAAATCCCAGGTTTTTTGAAGCATCTTGRGCAGTTTAATTAGAATTAAAGAGAAAACAAAAAGACTCTTCTTAAGTCTTGGTCTGCGCAACTCCATCATTAAATGTGTTGACCTGCCCTCTAAAGCAGAGCTGCATCAGAGTCCTGGCCTAAAAATGGGTATTTGCTCAAAACCATTTTGTGTCAAAGCCTGACCTTTGCCTGGCTAATGGCACGATTTAGAGGCTGCCTGTGGGTTTCTGTGTTACTGGCATTGGGAGGATTCCCTCTCTGTGGCAGTGGAATTAGTGCACGGCACAACTKGATCTGGGAGAAAGGTCCTTGAGAGCTGATGGCAGCGATGACAGAAATCAGAGCAGTCACTTGCAGCAGCAGCCTTTGTGGCTGATCTGCTTGCACTGACAGTATCCTGTCAGAGAAGGCTTCAGGGCTGTGATTGAAGGGATAAATGTGATTCCAGGCTCTGTAAGACTCTCTCTCTCTCCCCAGCAGGGGCAGGTTCCCAGTGCTGCTCTTCCCAACTCCATGAACATGCTGGGGCCGCAGAGCGGGCAGCTGCCGTGTCCCCCGGTGACCCAGCCCCCCCTGCACCAGAGCACGCCTCCCGTGTCCTCCGCAGCCGGGATGGCGCCGATGCAGCACCCAACGCCCCCGGGAATGACTCCTCCCCAGCCAGCAGCACCCACCCAGCCATCCACGCCGGTCTCGTCCTCGGGACAAACTCCGACCCCGACGCCGGGCTCTGTTCCCACGGCCACGCAGACCCAGAGCACCCCCACGGGGCAGACTGCGGCCCAGGCCCAGGTGACACCGCAGCCACAGACCCCTGCCCAGCCCCAGTCTGTGCCAACCCCACAGCCAGCCCAGCAGCAGCCAACATCTGTGCAGGCGCAGCCACCCGGCACTCCAGTAAGTACCAGTCGGTCCCCTGTGCCTTGTGTCGTGACATGCCACGAGTGTCCCTGTCTGTAGCACCATGTCCTGAATGTGTAGAGCCCATAGCTGTCCATAGCAGCTTCTGCTTTAGACCAGGGGGTTGGTTAGAGGTGTGTCAAATGTGTGTGTTCAGATGTTCTCAGCATTGTGTGGAGGAGGGGGGGTTGAATGGCCAGACTGCTCAAAGTAAAATTGGCRGCAGTGTGCAGAAAGATGAGGTGTAACAGGCATAATGCTCTGTTTGGCCATAACCAGAATCTTTTCTGATCTTGAGATTTGCATAGATTTTTTTCCTTTTAAGATACAGCCAGGGCAAATGCACGTTTCAAGGAATGTACAGTGTTTTACTGGGCAGGTGTTTTCTCTGTAAAAGAAGCCTCTTTGGGGCAGAATTTTTCCTTGGCTTCTCCTCTGTAAAGCAGAGTTATTAAATGTGTAATATCAAAACTTGGCTACAGTGACCTGTATCCATGTTCTGCACTGTTGTAGAATATCATCTCATGTCTCTTTTGTGCTGTTCATTTTTAGTAAAGGAAAATATTTCTATATATGCAGTGTCTTTCTTTTGTACTGTTTTTACAACAGCTATCCCAGGCAGCAGCTAGTATTGATAACAGGGTCCCCACCCCTGCCTCAGTTGCTAGTGCTGATACGAATTCCCAGCAACTAGGACCAGATGCACCAATGCTAGAAAGCAAATCAGAAGTTAAAACTGAAGAAACTGAGCCAGAGACTAGTGAGACACAAGTGGAAGCTAAGACTGAGGTAAATGAGATTCTCTACAGCTTAACTGAAAGCAGTGATAGATATAAAAGCACTTAATGATGTGTCTGACTCGGTGAGCTAAGGGGCGAGAGGAGGGTCGTTACTGCAAAGTAACTCCTGAGGAAAGCCATGGATGGAAAGTGCTTCAACAGTCTCAAACTAATATTTTGATGGCTGAAGTTTAGGTTGTAGATGTAACAGTACCTCTTGTTGCATCCTTTCTTAAGGTGGAGGAGGATTTACAAGGARCTTCACAAATAAAAGAAGAAACAGATGGAACGGAACTGAAGCAGGAGCCAATGGAGATTGARGAAAAGAAGCCTGAAATTAAAGCAGAGGCTAAAGAGGAAGAAGAGAGTGGCACTAATGGAACCACTTCACAATCCACATCACCATCTCAGCCCCGCAAGAAAAGTACGTGTGTGAACACTGAGTTCCCTTGTGTGCTTTGCTTTCACTAACATTTGTTTTCCACAGTCTCAGCTCCTGCTGGGAGGTTTGTTTTACACTTGTGTTTCCAGCACGTGGAGCTCTGGGAGATCAATACTCTGTAACTTAATTTTGAAAGTAGCATTCCTTTAATGTTACATGACTCAGGTGAGAGAAGCGAGTCGCTGTGCCCTTGATCTCAGCAGTGCCTGCCCAGAAGGGCCAAGGCAGTAAGGCAGTGATTGCTGGAGGAATTAAATACATAAATCCCTCCCTGTACATCTTGGTGCTCTTTGAGGAGAGCTCAGTGCAGGTAAGAGTGCTTTCAGAAACCAAGGATATCCATTGCTTTTCTTTTCCTGTTAAGAGGCTGCACACACCACCTTTATCCTGAGTTTTGTCAGTCACTTTTCTGAGAATGGGGCACTTGACCTCTCCTGAACCTGTGTTCCTCCTAGGCTGGACTGCTGCAAGAGGCTTAACATTTATTTTWGAGTCCTGTGTTTTCAGGGCTTGAAAGTTTTCAGTGTAGTGTTCATTTGCTCAGCAGTCTCTTAAATTAAGCTGCAGTGTCAGCACAGATTGAGGTGTGACTGCATCTGTACTCAAGGGAGCTTCATGGTGCTGCAGGTTATATAAATGTTTGGGTGCCTTGTGTTAGTAAGGAATAAATAAGATTATTAAAGCAGAAATACATTTCTCTGCTTGCAGTGCAGGCTTTGTGGCAGGCTGCAAGATAAGTTTTCAGACTCAAAAACTTTAGGAGTTTTGAGACCTCTGTCTTTTGGCATCTGCTTTGTTGAGGTGGTGTTTTCTGTGGTTAGGTTTTAGTTTTCAACCAAAGGGAAGCTTTCAACATGCTGCAAATGTCAAAAAAATCTACATCTCCTTGATGTGCTTTGGATTGCATTTGGTTACTAACCATAACCTTTCTGTAATAAATCACTATAAAACACATTTCCCTGCAGATTGATGTTTTCAGCTGGCAGCAGAGTGGGGCACCCAAACGAGAGCCCACTGCAGAACCAACTGGCAGAGCCTTTTCCAACCCAAATGTAACATAGGGAGTGGAAAAAAAGCTTATTAGCATTTTTGAGCCAGTGATATTCCCAGTGGAAGGAGTCACTGCTGCCTGGTAGGAATGTGCTTGCACAGGGAAGGTTCTTGCAGAGTCAGTTCAGGCTGGGTCACYGTGTATTCCAATTCCTCCTTTGGTGACACAATTTTATCTCGGAAGCTTTGTCACCCAGTAACTGAGTAGTGCAAAGCACGTGCTGTGTGGGCAGGTACAACCACAGACACGAGTTTAAAGGGTGGCATTTTCTCACCAAGGAGTTTGTTCAATGTGAATTGAGCTTTGGTATTAAAATGCTGAATAAACCAAGAGGAATTGGAGAGTAATTGCTGCCAAGTGCGCTGAAGGGATAGGTGATATTATAAAACTACTGAAGAGACTGATCAGGAGTTTTGCATGGGTTGCAGAAGTATTGGGAATTCTTCCTCCTTCCCATGCAGRCAGATTCCTGAGGGCCATCCCATAGTAAGCTGGGACATAGCAGGCACTGAGGGGATTATGTGCTATAATTTAGCAAGCAGAGCCTTTTTTTACCTTTTTTTTGCAAATCTAATGTGAGCAAGAAAGGGAGGTCATGGTTCCTTGCCTTGCAGTCTCAAAAACCCACTATAATACTCTTTTGGGCAGCTCCTGTCTCCTTGTAGGTGTTAGCTTTAGTTTGACCTTGAAGATGAGTTTTACTGGTTTCTTCACTTCTTTGTGAGACATAATGGAAAACTTGCAGSAGCTTGGGTTTGAGGTGTATTTGTGTGTGCTGTCCTTGTAATTTTGAAAATGTCTTGTCTTCCTTTATGAATTTTCTCCTTAGTAATCATAAGCAGACTTGCCTTTGTTTGAAAAAGGCAAAAAACTTAAAAAGGTAGCATTGTACTGTTCTTTGGTAGGTTATACGTCATCGTGAGTCAGGCAAAGATCCCGTTTTCTTTTTGCCACCCACACATCCAAGACAAAATGGGATAACTGGATGCCAGCTCCTTGCAAAGGTCTTCAAGCTACTGGAGGAGAACTGAGAGCATTTAATTTTGGAAAAAGGAGAGTGGGAAAAACAAAACTTCCTTGTAAAATCCATGTACAGGGAGATGCTATGATCAGATGTGCTGGTATTAGTCATAGTCCTTAGAGGCAGAGCAGCTGAAGATGAAGGCAAACTTTATGTTTTTAGGTAAAGTAATAAATTAAAATAACAACTGGATTTTCATTTTGATTTTTTTTCAA
This sequence comes from Cardinalis cardinalis, assembly GCA_014549065.1. NCBI lineage: Eukaryota > Metazoa > Chordata > Aves > Passeriformes > Cardinalidae > Cardinalis > Cardinalis cardinalis. The sequence continues at coordinate 301,322 of JACDOX010000364.1, forward strand.
ACTTCAAAATGAAAGTGGGTTATAAACTTTGTCAGCAAAGATAATTAGGCTTTAAGGAACCTGGCAAAAGTCACCCTGGTTCTCTGTAGTTTGAGTTTAAAATAAGATTKGATTTACTGTGAAAGATACTGTAGCTTAGTGGTATGTTATTATAGGAGAAAATTCTAAAAGCAGTGTCAAGCAGGTAGTCAGAATAGATTATAAAAAGGTACTTTTTGACCTTTACATTTCATTAAATGAAATAATTCAGATTATCACATTATGCACTATCTGAATCAGAGCAGTAGGGAATACTGTTCCTCATTAATGGAATTTATTATTTATTTCTGTTCTTGAGGATCCCATAACATAATGTGCAAGAGTTGTTTATAAAACTTTGGAAGTCTGTAGTAGGAAAAAGTGCCTGCATGTATGGTATTGATAAATATGGAAGAGAATTGCCATTTTGTTGGGGGTGAAATTGTGGCAACAGCTGAAATGATCATACAACCAATGGGGTAGTGTCAGCCTAATTTGTCTTCTCTTTTTTTTGTGTGTACTCTTTGATATCATAGATTTTGATCTCAATGTCCCAAAAAGCAATTTATWTCATACCAAAATACCATTTGAGTGAGAAAAGCAATGATCAGCCTCAAAGGGGTCACTGAGCCCTGTTGATTCAAGTGCTTTTAGCAGAATTAATTGCTCCATTTTATTGGTATTGTTCTCATTTCATCCAGGTAGATAAATATTAGATGCCATCCTGCTTTTCTTAGTTGTCTTTTTTTCTCAATGATAGGCATTCTTCCCTATTTAAAGACACTGTTCCTAAGGAAATAAATGTAATTACACTGCTGAGATGTTCAAAGAGCTCTCCAAGTTATCATTATTTTTCAGAAAATGTATTGCCTTTTTTTGTCCTTGTCAGCCACTCCTGAAAGAATCATGGCTGTTGCCATGCCACTGTTGCCAAGTGGTGGCATAGAAATCTGGAAGTATTAACACTTTCAAAATCAATTAACGATCCATCAGAGCAGGACTGTTTGCACCCCGTGGCCAGGAGAATTCCTGTGCCAGCTCTCAGGACATCTGGTCACTCTCTGTAGAGCTGGCTCCTCACCCCTGCCCACTGCAGTRGGTTTTGCTGGAGGAATCTTGGCTTGGAAATAGCGAGCAAGGTTAGAAGGGAGGGAGGGAAAATTATGCTCAGTCTCTCCTTTGAGGAGAAAAGGTTCATTCATGTTGAAACAATTGATTTAATTTGATTCTGTGTAAGTTTTGAGGGGTTTTTTAATGCTACAGAATATGTATCATCATGGGCTAGAGTTGTTCCCATATCCCTRTTTTGGGAATATCTCTGCTGTGATCTGAGTGAATACAAGGCTGTGCTTGCCTCTTGTRAGTGAGGTTTTACCTCTGATCAGGAAAACTCTTTGCAGAGTTTTACCTAATGTATTTCTTTGGGGTTTTTTTTTAGGGGAATCAAGAGATTAGGAAACAAGGAGAGCAATTTTCTAACCTTTCTGACTTCCATTTCCAGTTTTCAAGCCCGAGGAGCTGCGCCAGGCTCTCATGCCCACCCTGGAGGCTTTGTACCGGCAGGACCCAGAGTCCCTTCCTTTCAGACAGCCTGTGGATCCCCAGCTCCTAGGGATTCCGGTCAGTTGGCATTAAAAAAACCCTATAAAAGTATTCTCCTACTTTTTAAATTTATTTATTTCTTTATTTTTAAGTATTCTTCTATTTTTATCTTTGCTCAGGTAAACATTTTCCCTTTTTTCAACATCTTGCAAAACCTAAAAAATTTAAAAATTCATGTTTTTCAACTTAAAAAATCAGGTTTTTTTGCTGTTTTTACAGGATTATTTTGACATTGTGAAGAATCCCATGGATCTGTCGACCATCAAGCGCAAGCTGGACACGGGGCAGTACCAGGAGCCCTGGCAGTACGTGGATGATGTGTGGCTGATGTTCAACAATGCCTGGCTCTACAACCGCAAGACTTCCCGGGTCTACAAGTTTTGCACTAAGCTGGCAGAGGTGTTTGAGCAGGAGATTGACCCGGTCATGCAGTCCCTGGGCTACTGCTGTGGGCGCAAGGTGGGTGTCCCAGTGTCCCAGGGAGTTCTCCCCAACAGCCCAGCTGCAGTCAGCACACAAAGCTCCAGCTGGGGGGCTTTGTTTTTGAAATAGAAATACTGAATGGAAGGGTTGTAGAAAGTTTGGTTTTGTTATAAATATGTTYAGAGCTAAAAAGGTCAATAGCAGCTCTGCCCTTCTGTTATTATTGTTGTATTTTTTTCCCTCAGAGGACACCTTCTTTAGTTATATTACAATAATTCCYTGGTTTCCCATGTCCATAAAGCAGAGGTCAAAGTGCCAGCTGCTTTTAGAGTTAATGATTGTCACCAGATTGAGAGGGCTGTGCTGGTAAATTCACAATAGCTGGATGGCCATGGCAGTGTCCTCGGATACCCACAAGCATCAGTTTGCTTTGTAGACCCCTGCTGAACAAAACCCCCATTGTGAGGCTGCTTTTCTCCCTTGTTTTGCAGTATGAGTTCTCTCCCCAGACCTTGTGCTGCTATGGCAAGCAGCTGTGTACCATTCCCCGGGACGCTGCCTACTACAGCTACCAGAACAGGTAAGTCCCTGAATCCAGGATTTCCCTTATTCAGGAAATCAGATCTCTTTTGAGTTCTCTGCACGTACAGAGGATGAGGAGGATCTTTAACTTTTCCTCTCCTTTGTCAGCCAAGTCAGGGAGAAGTTCTTTTTTTATCTTTCCACGCTGTCCTTTTGCAGGTGACTCTTTGTTTTTCTGTGCTGCAGTGTGAGGCACTCTGTTCCTCAGTGCTTGCTCTTAGCCAGGCTGCCCCATGAAATGCTTCAGTGCAGGTCAAGTTGTCCATGTTTGCCATAAAATGAGGAGCAGGGCTTGCTGCAGGGAGAAGAGCAGGACTGCAAARAGGCACTGGGAAATCCTCTTACCTTGTTCTAGGAGAATTATGAAAATATGCAGGTTTCTTTACAAGTTAGTGCCAGAATTTGCCAAGTAATGGGTGCAGTGATTGATTGCAAGATTTATGTTTCCCYTTCCTAGTCAGTGCTTCATTATATTTAAATTAGCTTGGAAACAGCATTAAAAACTACCCAGAGACTCCATGAGAAGCTGTGGAAATTAAAATTTCTCTCCTTTTTAAATTAATATTAGGACTTGGTGTTTCTGTTATTATTAATAAACAATTGTTAGATTARTTTTCCATTTAATGCTTAAATCACCAGTGTTAAAATCACAAAGCAAACTCAAAACTTGGCTTTAATTTTGATTTCTTCGATGATGTGTGTCTTCCCCCCCCCAAATAAAATTCACAATACAAGTGGGCTGAGACAAAAGCTTTGTATTAAGTAGGGAAAAGGAAGTTATGAATTGCTTTCCAGAGGCTTGGCAGCCTCTAAGCCTTGCCAGCTGTGAAGTCATAGAGCCAATTCAGACTTCCAGCACTTGTATTTCATTTTTGGGCCATCTCTTCTCTCCAAACATGCTCTTGGGAAGCTGTCAGCCTGTTGAGCCCCACTCTGGAGCAGCACAATGTGGGAGAGGAAAATGTGTCATCCCACCTCGTGTGGGGGGCCTTGGGTGGCCTTTGAAAAGCAGAAAGTATTGATAGGCAGGAATAAATTCATGRGCTCTCATAAAAAGTTTTATACAGCCACTGTGGACTCTGAAAAGTCAGGCTAAAGAGAAATAAAGCAATTAAAATGTATTTAAAGAGACATTTCAGTACTAGCATTGGGGAAAAATAACCCATACCCTTAAATGCTGGTAAAATTTAAARTACTTTTCATGTTATGCATTCTGTATTTGGAAAGAGTAGTAACTTCAGATTGAAGGACTCATTCTTCTTTCAAAAGTGCCTTSCCAGTTTAAGTTTGTGTTAAATCATTTGGATTATTCCATGGAAGGCAGTGTTGGTCACTAGCAAGAAGTCCAGGGTGATTGGAGCAGAGAGTTCCTCTGCATTGGGGGCTGTAAAATTCCACTTTCCTGCCCATTAGAAACAGGAAAGTCCATTTAARTCATATTTTTCTGCTCATCCAGTTGCCTTCAGAAGGGGGTAAGGGTTTGARGTTTGGGATGGGGTTGAGTTCTGGAGGAGTGTGAGGTTTTCTSTTTCAGGCCCACTAAATGCAGTGATGAATGACTGGGGCTTTCAAAAAGGTATTTCTAAAGATAATCACCATATTGTTAAGTAATAGTCCATTTTGCATAGAAAGCCCCTGTTCATCAGCTCTAAACCACTCAAATTTCTGGGACAGTGATCTTCAAATCTTAGATGTTCTTAAACAAGTAATCAAGTGAAAAACAAATTCCATGCTTCCAGCAGACCTTTGATTGGTCAAGTTCTTGAATTTTCCATGTACAGAGCAGGCAAAATTGGCAAAATTGTATGCACTTAAAGTCCAGAGTATCACATGACTAAATTACAACTAAGGATATTCAAACACCATTGAATAAATGAGCTCAGGCACTACAGTTCAATCATTCAGTTAATTATTTGGTATAGAACCATTCAGATTCCATAATAAGGCAGAAATTCAGGTTGAAGTGTTCAGAAAATGTGCTGCATGTGTGAATATCCAGTTGAGAAAACCAAGTGCTGTTTCAGGTCAATACTGCCATTCAGTTATGAATTCAGAATTGCCTTTGCACTTAATTACAGTGGGGAATTCACCTGTTCATGTGAGATTGGGCATTTTCTGGACTTTGCTGCTGAACCATAATGTTGCTCTTTAATAAACAGGAGTCCCCTGAACAGTCTGCATTTGAAAAGCTTTTCATGTTTGATGTGTTGCAATAAGTGCATTCTTTGGGGTTTCTCTGGCTGCTGTAACTACAATATTGTGTGGTTTTTATGGGTTTTGCTGAATATTTGTGGTGACATGCAAAAGGCAGGTCTCTGTTTCTGAGGGTCCACATCCATAATAAGTTACAGCTATTGCTTCACCTTGGTTATTTTATGGACAAATGTTCATGATCTTTAGATGATTCATTTTCACTGTACTTCAGTTTTTATTTCCTCATTTTAATATCATGGATTAAAGCTTAGAGTGCTTTGAAAGCCCATAAGTTATTCTGAAAATGGATCAGAGTTAACATTTTCTGGGACTGTTAAAGTGTAGCAAATTATTAATAGGAGCCTTGGCCATGGATTTTTCTGGCTTCACTCTCCTGTATTTGGGTCCTCCTGGTTTTCACTCCTTCCCAGTCTGACTCTTAAAATGATGAGCAACTGTGTTAGTAAGGAAAATARTGGTGGGGGTTTTTAATTTAAGAARAATTTAAAGAAGCACATTATAGGAGAAAAAGAAATGGACAATGTGTGAAAGGATATAAACCTCTGAACCTCTTATGTTTGGATTTGAAAAAAATTCTTAGCTACTATGTTATCARTTTAGGGATGGGGTGTGAGGGGCAAGGGAAGTCAGTGGAAATGAGATGTGCTGTGTCTGTGCCCAGTCCTGAAACCCTCCTCTCTAATAACCACAATGTATTTATCATGCCCAATGATAAATTAGTGGAATACATTTGGTTTTCCCCTGGCCTTGCTGTGTTGCATTCTCAGCTCCCAAAGCCTGGTTTTGCTTGGGAGGGTGATGTGTTTGGTGCCAGGGGAGTGCCCTAGGAGGAGCTGGGTGCAGTTTAAGGGGGTTTAGGCTGGCAGGGGTTCCCTGGCAGTGTCACTGGGGTTGGGTTAACTGGAACCAGCCCTTCCCAGGGCTCGCTGGGCTCCTCCTGCCACTGCAGCTCCTGCAGCAGCTTCCAGGCTTCAGGGATGGCTCATGAGCATCTCCCCTGGCCAGGATGGCCCCAGTGTGTCCCAGCAGGAATTCTGATCCATCCCATGCCATCAGGGCTGTCTCCAGGCCAGGAGCTCTCTGGGATTGCAGTTGAGGTGTCCGGGGTGGCTGAGGGGGCAGAGCTGCCCCATTGCTCAGGCTCCATCCTGGAGTTGTTGGTTCATTGTGACCCTGAGTCCCCTTGGTGCCTGTGACACTCCCATCCCCACGGCTCTGGTGTCTGAGTACTAAACCTGCCTCGTTCTGTGCTGCCATCGCTGCTTCCACTCTCTCACTCTCCATAAAGCTCCTTTATTTTGATGATCCTTTGTGGCCTTCCTGCATTTTACAGCTGTGGCCTCTCTGTTACCTTTGTTCATGTGTGAATTCATATCCTTTCCAAACATTTAGCCTCCTTTTTTTATTTTTTTTATTTTAGTGACCCTGACAACTTTGGTTCCAGTTCATCTGAAAACCAAAAAAAAAAAAACCCAAAACAAAAGAAAAACCCCACCAAACACACTCCCCCTTCCCAAAATCCATGTAACTTTGATGTTATTTTATTTTTTCAAATGCAGATTGTATTTTCATAGAGTTGTATTCCAATTTACTCAGCTTGGTTTGGTAAACTGCAGAATTGTTTTTGCTGAGTATGACTTGGATTGGCTCTTGGTCTGGTGACCAAAAATTGTACCTAGCCTTATGTTCAATTTGTAAAGCTTAATTAGTTCCACATCCTGAATGTACCTGATAAATATATTGTATGTATGTACAATATTTCATGTTGTTCACATATATACATATATTGTATTTATTTATATAAATGGCTGGAAACTCTGACCCATAATTGCATTTCTGTTAAATGTTTGTCTAGAGTATGGATTTGGTTTCATTTATATGAAAGAATGTTAGCTGAGCAATTGGTCACATTTAATCTTACAATCAAATTTTGAATTTATTGTTTTTATGGATTTTTTTTCAATATCAARTGTTTCTGCTTTTGCAGTTTTGACTCACAATCAGTAAATGCTTTCAGCATATTTCCTAATTACTTAAATCTGTAATAAGTGTGTCCTTAAAGCTTGTTGACAGGCTCCTTTTAACCCAATCAGTCACAAGCCTGGAATCAAAGAGAATTTTTTTTCCCTGAGCGATGCAAATCAAATCCAAATTCTTAAATTTGAAGCCTGTACAAAGGTAGCTCTTGGTGGCTACTGCCCAAATCCTGCCCAGCTTTGGGCAGTGAGGCCCAGCTCTTGTTACAATGTGTGAAATGAGACCGAATGCTAATCTGTGCTTTGCCTTGGCTTTCTGCTCTGTGTTGTCTTGGTGTTTGCGTCTTACCTCTTACGTCTGTGCTGTTTGTTCCCTCCCCTGTTCTCTAATCCTGCCCTCCCCTCCCTCTGTGCCTCCTCATTGTCCACACTGACCCATCAATCAACCAACAACGTCCCCCCTTCCGTCGTGCTCCTGGTGATCTGCCCTGCYCTGGTTGGTGGCTCCGTGCTTGGGTGGCTGTGTTTGTGCTGGACCAGCTCACCCAAATATGGCCTTCTTGCTGACAGGTATCACTTCTGTGAGAAGTGTTTCACTGAAATCCAGGGGGAGAATGTCACCCTGGGTGATGACCCTTCCCAGCCTCAAACGTAAGTCTCTTCCTTTCCTCTGCATCCCGAATTTTGGAGTGGGGCAGGGGGAGGSTGTCCTGGTTTGGGAGTAAAACCCAAAGCTGTGGGTGGTGTCTGGGGGGAAATGCTTTATTCCTTCTTAGCAGGAGATTTATAGGGATGGGATTAAGAGCTCTTGGGTCTGTTGCTCTGCCCAGCACTGCTGCCCATTCCCGGGGTGGCAGACCCTGGGTAACGTGTTTGGAGGGGAGCAGTGGAAGCTGTGTCAATAAATGTCACTAATCCATCACCTTTTCTAATGGAAAACTTCCATCTAATTCTGATATCTTTTGAAGTAYAGCTCATGTTTCTAAAACCAAAGGCTTGCCTCTAACCTGGCCAGAAAAGTCAGATTTGAGGCTTATGAGCTGATTTGGAAGGTGGCTGCTTTACTGACAGTAGCTTCCCTTGTTCTTTATGATTTTAATTTTATGTGTAGACTTGGATATCTCTGGCTTATAATTTACACAGAAAGTGAAATGGGAAAAATATTTTCTGTAGCTTAAAATACAATTAACTGAATTACTTGCTCTGACCAGAAAATAAATACTGAGGTGCTTTCTTCAGACTTGAGGTTTGCTGCAATTCAGCAAAGCATGATATTGTCTGAGCCTCTGATGTGAGGGTGCTACTGAGTTTTCATATTAACTCTTTGTCTCTAGAACCATCTCTAAGGATCAGTTTGAAAAGAAGAAGAACGATACCCTGGATCCAGAGCCGTGAGTACCAGGCTGTTGTTTTCCTTCCCAAAATCTCTGTGCTTCCACTTGTCCTTCAGACAGCAGGGCAGAAATGGGGCAGGGAGTAAAGAACTCTTCTGTTGCCCCTTCCCTGCCCAAACAGACTGCAGAATCCTTCCCTAAAATTCATGGCACAGCACCCAAAGTCAGTGTGTGATTTGCTACCCCAGAGGGCCACGGGAGCCTGTTCCACAGACCGTTCCTGGTTCTGTTATTTGGGTAATTCCAGGGGTGAGCCCTGCCAGGGCTGGGAATGGCCCTCCCTCCTCCAGAGCCTTTCACTCTGCAATCCTGGGGCACTTCTGCATTTTCCYCTGGTGGTTCTCAACCACATTTTTCTCTTCCCTGGGTGCTGAGCCCACCCAAAGGCCAAGGCACCCTGTGTGACCCTGGGGAGGCTCAGGCGATGCCCGGCTGGACACGGGGCTGCTTTCCCTGCAGTGGGATTTTATCAGCCTGCTCCATGTTCTCTGGCASTTTGAGGCACAACACAATTTGATTCCTTTGCTTATCTTTGCAAATTCTAAATAGAGCTCCTCCCCAGCCTGGAAGGTTGGACTGAGACAGACCCCAGTGTATTTGGCTTCTTGACCTGCCCTGCACTCTGGACTGGGAAAGCCTCTAACAGTTTTCCCATCCAGAAAAAGAATTCTGACACAATTTTTTGACCAGAAAACAAAAGATGAAAACAAGACTACAGCAGAGCCATGCAGGCAAAGACAAGTTAATGCATGTTTTTTTGGCAGGGTGGCTCATGAATGACTAGTTCTTTCATTTACAGTAAGTTGAGCAACCATTTATTCAGCTTGTGGTGGTTGCAGCAATTCAGAATTAAATCTGTGGAGGTATTATTGAGAATTCTGTGAAACTGGGATTCTGCTTAGAAGAGGACAGAAAAGATCCAGGAAAAGTTGTRCATGACAGCCCCTTTCAGATTTTTAAACCAGCACATTTTGCAATTTATATATAGGTATAGATGTATATGTATAACTTGCACATGGATTGATAGATGTACATCTGAATCTATTCTGAGTATTTCTTTAAACTTAGATGTAAATTGGACCTGATGAAATTGATTCAGCTCTTAGCAGAGGATTGGCAACTCCTTCTTTCATTCTGAATTCTGGAAAATTACTTACCTAACACCAAAGGTAATTTGCTGCTGGTTTTTYCTCTTCAGGTTTGTTGACTGCAAAGAATGTGGTCGGAAGATGCACCAGATTTGTGTGTTACATTATGATATTATTTGGCCTTCAGGGTAAGAGATGTTTGTTAGTTTTTTACCCCTTGTATAATGAGACTGATACAGTTTATGTAATTAAAGACTTTGTACCTTTGTTCTTTAATATGTGGGCACAACCTTTCAAAGAACTGGGTACAAAGGGACARAGCATTTCTAAATAAAATACTTTTTTGCGTGGTGGGTCTTAGTTCAGTATATTCAAATGAAAATGTATATATTCATCCACACAGATTTGTGTGGTTTCTTTCTAACTCTTAACCAAGGGCAGCTGGCTGGAGGGGAGTTTGTGTGCACAGAACACAAATGCAGGTGTAACTGCTTGGCAGAGTTAAACCAGCTTTAAATCCCTCAAAAATGGAGTGAAATAAGYTGTTCAAAGCCAGGGAAAAATATATTGTACTCTGACATTTAAATTACGTGTTCAAACATTGGGTTTAAGCTCACCAATAATGGGTTTATGCTAAATTTTTGGCTTTTTTTTTCCTCAATAGGTTTGTCTGTGATAATTGTCTGAAGAAAACTGGTAGAACACGCAAAGAAAACAAATTCAGTGCTAAAAGTGAGTTTGGTATTCCTGTTTTTATCTTCATCTTCTCCCTGCCACCCCTAATGGGTTTTTGATTGAGACTTTGTGTTGTCATGACAGACAGCACAGGAACATTTGCAAAATGGGGAGCAGCACAGCCTGAGGCTGTTGGAATTTTAATCAACATTTGAAAGCCCTGCTGTTTATGTGTTTGTGGTCAGTCTTGTTGCTGCTCGGTGTGTTTGACATCTTTGTCATTATTTTCTAGGGTTAAAAGCAGAAAGGGACAAATAGAACAGGAGGAGCACAGGGCTGTGTGTGCTTCACTGGCTGCATTCAGCCAGGTCTCCATGGAGGGTTGGAGCTGTAGTGACACGATTGTCACCTCTGTGCCCTTCCCATAACCTGGAGGAACCAATTGTGCTGCAGTTCAGGTGCTGCTGCCAGGCACCAGAGTGTGGGAAGAGCTTTTCCTGCCTCCAGAACAGGGGTGGGGTGAGAACTGAGTCACTCCTTGCACTGGGTGCTCCTGGCAGTGACCATGGCCATGGTCTGGTGGAAATGGGCACTGGAGAGAGGCCCAGGAGATGCCAGCTCAGGTTGGCTCAGCCTCCAGAATCCTCACAGGGAACATTTTTATTCATGCAGGTCAGGTGGGGCAGGAGAAGGGGCTGGTGTTGGAAATGCAGAGTCAGTGCAGAGGGCAGAAAAATAAATGAGGACACCAAGGGGCTGATTCAGGCACTTGAACAAGAGGAACTTGCAGGGACATTTCATTCYTSCCTTGATCCTTCCTTGTGCAAGATGARCTTTAAGGTCCCTTMCAAYCCAAACCATTCCATGATTCTATAAAATAAAATTTTAAGTGTATAAATCCCTTAGAAAGTTAAATAGTCCTTTGAGTATATGAGGGTTTTTCCCCAGTGTTGGACATTACTGGGTGATGTTGAACTTGCAAACTTCTAAGCTGGGATGAAGGCAAAGGTTTTGCATTAAAAYTGTGACTTCTTGAGAACTTCACGTGTGGTTGATTGTGTAACAGGAGATGTGGAGGGGGTGATTTGCAGAGGATGATGATGATGATGTGTGGGGCATGGGGGGTTCCAGCAATCAGTCTCTGGAGTAACCTGATGCACTCAAGAGAGTTTTGTTAGAGAGGCCTAAATTAGTCTCATTAAAGACAGATTAAAATTGGAGGAGAACATCAATAAAATGATGAAATCCAACTGTAGTGTTAGACACCCATTTTAAATGGATTCTCTTCTGTTCTGTGCTGACTTTACAGCATGTATTGATGTAAATTTCCTTAAAATAAGCGTGTGATTCCCTGGATATCTGCAGTTGTTGTGTGGCTCTGGTTAAAGTTTGATTATCCAGCCATGTAGCTCAAGGTAGCTATTCTGTTCTGAACAGGGAAATAATGGTGCTTTTTTCCTTTCCTCCCTGTCCCTCTCCTTTCCCTGCTGTTTGTCTCTCTCCCCTGGGGATGTGAGTGCTGCTGCCAGCTCTAACCCACTGGTGGGCTCAGCCCTGGAGRTCAGCTTTCTTCAGCAGTGCTCTGGTGGGAATGCAAGAGCAGGGAAGGGAAAGGAAAGTCTGTTCTTGTCATCAAAACCTTGGTCCTGCTGCTGACCTGAAAACAAACTTGAGCAGTGAAAGTTTGAAACATGAACATGTTCCTTCCTAAAAAAGCCATCTACTGCCCAAGCTGCCATCAATATTTCCCCACTCTCTCAAGGTGATGGTACAACTGCTGATAACCAAGGCAGCACATCCCTCAGCTCTTGTGGAACATTCATGTTCCTAATGTACAGTGAGTAAAATTGGTTATTTTAACTGAGAGCCTGCCAGCTATAACCAGAGTGCAGCTGGGTTCTGCTGGAAAACCCTGAACTTTTCAAGTATTTATTTTGCTAAGAAAATCTACAAATATTACCTCACCAGTAGCCAGTGCAGAGAGGTTCAAAGACAAAAGATATCCTGGCAGATAATTCACCCAAAGTAGTTTCCTGACAAGAAGTCACAAGAAGGAGTTGGAGTTTCTTCCTCTCTGTCCAGTTACTCACCAATAACAGAGGTCTGGCCATTGCTGCTGTCACAGACCTGTGCTGGGGGTTTCTCCTCAGCAGCCTGGATGCCTTTTCCAGGTTTGCACTGCAGTTTTCACTGAGCTTGGAGCTTTTGTTAGAGGTGGAAATGTGTGAACTGTCCAAGAACCAAAATCCAACTGCTTTCTAAAACAGCTTTCACTCACATTCTAGGAGATCAAAATATGCAACTTTTAGATCCTTTGCTTACAGTACATGTAACTTTAATGCTGCCTATTTCTTTTATCTCCTCATCTGGTCTTTTTGGGTTTGTTGGTTTCCAAGCTTTAATGCATAAGGAAGGAAGAAGATATTCCTTGGTTGCTTAGCATTGGGAAGATGAAAAGATGCAAACACAACGAGACAGTAGAGTTAACTCCAGTGGCTTTCTGAAAATGCTCCCACTCATCAGCTGAAATTGAGCCCTTCCTTCTTTTTCTGTTTGTCTTCAGAGAAATGAACAGAACCAAACAATTCCCTCATAAAGAATTTGTGAATTTCCTTTAGTCATCCCCCTGCTGTTACATATGGAAATGCCAATACAGTGTATGGGAGTGGGAGATCCTGGGAAGGGCTCAGTGTGTTGGAATTGGTAAAGGACATGGTGGTTGTACTTCACCCTGCCTTTAAATTGCATTTTTTAAATTCAAATTATTAATTATTCCCAGGCAAATGATATTTAGACTGTGTTGTGCTGGTTATGACCAGAGAATCTCACTGGACAAGGGGACAAGCTAAAAGATGTAAATCAAGATTGCTGCCTTTGGCAATTTCTGTAAACTCATTGTAATTAAATTGCCAGAGGGCAGGGTTAGATTTGAAACTGAGAAGAAATCCTTCCCTGGGAGGGKGGGCAGGCCCTGGCACAGGGTGCCCAGAGCAGCTGGGGCTGCCCCTGGATCCCTGGCAGTGCCCAAGGCCAGGCTGGGCAGGGCTGGGAGCAGCCTGGGACAGTGGGAGGTGTCCCTGCCGTGGCAGGGGTGGCACTGGATGAGCTTTAAGGGCCCTTCCAACCCAAACCATTCCATGGTTCTATAAAATAAAATATTAAGTGTATAAATCCCTTAGAAAGTGAAATAGTCCTTTGAGTATATGTGAGTTTTTTCCCCAGTAYTGGAGCCCAAAGTAATTTTTAGCACAGATATTTCACTGCAGAATCCTGTGTGCAGGCTCAGAGTCAAGGAGGAACCAAGGGCCTTGTGTCAGGAGCCAAATATCAACGGAAAAATCAAGTTACAGAAAGCAAAAATTAAATGTATTTTATTAAAATGAACATCTGTGGATTACACCATTACTTTGGAAAAGATAGCAGATTGACCATAAAGTGAAGTAGAAATATGAGTGGTGAAATAAGTACAGCAGGATAAGGGAAATAGTCATAAATCTTCAAGTCAAAACAGTGGGGTCCTTCTGCTTTCTTAATATAACCCAAAGTCATCATGATCTGTGTAATTTGTTGGGGATTTATTTGAAAACCATCACATCCTGTAGGAGCACAAACCCAGCTCCCCACAAAAGCCAGTTGTGAATGTAAAGATGGAGTGAGGGCATCTGGACAATCTGTGGACTTGAACTCCCCAAGACCTCCATCTCTGGGCAGGAACTATTTAACCTTGGTGTGCAGATTGCTGCAACTGCAGTCCAAAAGCTCTCTTGAAAAGAAAAGCAAAAGCAATGAAATCTCCATTGAAGTCAAAAGGCTTTTCATTTCTGTTGATTTGCTTTGCTTTGCTTGAAAAGGTGTGGCATGGAGCCAGATCTGTGCAGTGATGTAATCTCTGTCAGCCAGCCAGAGTGGGGCTGGGAGGAGAAAACATTGGCAGGGCTCATAAAATAAAGCTGAAATTGAAAAATGCTACGTAAAGCTGCCTTTGTTAGCTCACTTASAGGGTAACTGTGGCACTCCAGTGGGTTCAGCTGCAACAGTGGGGTGTGGAAAGCAGGGGGGGTTTGCTTCTGGGGAAAAGCAGGGATGGGTTTGCATCTCTTCATTTTGACTGTATAAATCAAACCATCCAATTTTCACATGGAGGTAAAACAAAAGGGAAAAAACCTATTTCCTATTTCCAGAGGAGGAAGCTGCAGGAGCCCTGGAGCACAGCACAGCCTGACCTGAGCAGCTCCAGGTTAACATTTCCTCTGTGTGTTCTCCCCTTGCCTTGCAGGGCTGCAGACCACACGTTTAGGGAACCATTTGGAAGACAGAGTGAACAAATTCCTGCGGCGTCAGAACCATCCTGAGGCTGGAGAGGTCTTTGTCAGAGTGGTAGCAAGCTCAGATAAGACAGTAGAAGTTAAACCAGGAATGAAATCCAGGTTGGTCCTGTTCRTTATAATGAATGCAATCCTTTTTATTTCTTTTGTTTTGAAGCCTCCTTGGGGGCTATTGTAAAATCGTGCCAATTTGCACCTTAATGCCTTTGCACATTTTTGAAATTTGAGCATGTTTAGGATTATGAAAGGTTAAAAAGTGTAGAGGAAGTGACTGGTTTTGGGACAGTGGGRACATCCTTGCTTATAATACTGGGACTTTGTGTCACTCCATCTTGAGAGTGACCACATTTTGCTTTCAGAATTCATTTGTTTGGAGYAGTTGCTGAGTTCTGTTCCATACTCTTCCTTCATTTTGTTGTGTTTTTAGAAACACTTCAGCTTTCAGGAGTAATTTTTAATTTGTTTCATTGTAAGTGTAAAGCTTAAAACTTTAGTCTGWGAAGTATTTTGGGTTAAATTAATAAAAACTGTGTTACTGTGACATCACTTCATACAAATGCATCACATTTTCTGCTCTGTAGCCTATTTAAAGGCTTGTGGTCTCTGAGGATATTCATGTACTCAGTGCTGGCCTGTTCAGCCCTGTGTTCTATATGGAAACAGTCTCYCCATGAATTTACAGGAACAGGACTCCCTGTTTTACTCCAGCTCTGATCTGACCCCATTTAACTCCTGCCTAAAAATCACAGAATCACAGAATAATGAGGTTGGAAGAGACCTCTAAGRTCAYYGAGTCCAACCTGTGCCCTMACACCTMAACTAGACCACAGCACCAAGTGCCATGTCCAGGCTTTTAAMCMCATCCAGRGATGGTGATTCTRCCACCTCCCTGGGAAGGGCATTCCAGYACTTTACTATTCTTTCAGTGAAAAATTTCTTCCTAATATCCAACMTGTSCCTTCCCTGATGYAGCTGGAGRCTGTGTCCTCTGGTTCTGTCAGAGACCAACCCCACCTGTSTGCAGCCTCCCTTCAGGAAGSTGTAGAGAGCAATAAGGTCACCTCTGGGCCTCCTCTTCTCCAGGCTGAACAGCCCCAGCTCCTTCAAACTTTCCTCAGTGCTCCTAAGRAGTTAAAAATAAGGTTGACAATAATCCCCTCGTTCTGGTAGGACACTGCTTTAATAATTGGTATTTTCTTTGTTTTTTTTTTTCTCCTGCTGCCCTGTCCTGCAGGTTTGTGGACTCTGGTGAGATGTCAGAGTCCTTCCCTTACCGTACCAAAGCTCTGTTTGCGTTTGAGGAGATCGATGGCGTGGACGTTTGTTTCTTTGGGATGCACGTGCAGGAGTACGGCTCGGACTGCCCCCCTCCCAACACCAGGTACCCCCCCAGCCCTGGCCAGCCACTGCAGACACTTGGCACATGCATTTCACTTCTGGGCCACAAATCCATCCTGCTGTAGGGCTGCAGATGGCTTTGAAGGGAAAGACAAATAGCAAAAAATGGGATTTATTAGGATAAATACTTATCCTAATTATCAACTCACACAACCTCCTACATCCACCAAAATAATAAATCCAGAAAAATTACAAAATGTACAGTTTTAATGAACAAAAATGTTACATTTTTTGCATTCTGCTTTTAATTTTGCCTCTTGATGTATATTCTTGCTGTGTGTGCTTCACTGGCTGCCTTCAGCCAGGTCTCCATGTAGGGCTGGAGCTGTAGTGACACAATTGTCACCYCTGTGCCCTTCCCACAACCWGTAGGAACCAAYTGTGCTGCGGTTCAGGTGCTGCTGCCAGGCACCAGAGTATGGSAAGGAAGAGCTAAAGAAATACAGCCCCTCTTTTGCTTTTGAGGACTCTTTACACCACATTATGACAGTTGAATATGCATTAAAACACCATCAGTGTTCATCTAGTGCAGAAGGCAGCTGTCAGTAGTGCTCAGGCAGTGTTGAGGCAGGCCTGAGTGTGTCCCTGTGTCCCTGCAGGCGGGTGTACATCTCCTACCTGGACAGCATCCACTTCTTCCGGCCGCGCTGCCTGCGCACGGCCGTGTACCACGAGATCCTCATCGGGTACCTGGAGTACGTCAAGAAGCTCGGGTGAGTGACACCTGGCAGGGAAAGGAGCCTGGGGCTTCAGGGCATTTGCTCTTGGGGTGGTCTCTGTTTCCTTCTCACCCCTCTGAGATGTGTGCAGCAAATGTCTCTTGTGCAGCGGAGAGAGAAACTGGGATTTTGTCACTAAGGTGGTTTTGGTTGTTGGGGTAATGTCACTGTTAGGTCAGATGTGACACACACACACATGATCAGGGTGCAAGAAGAAAAAAGTTTTTTATTCTGTTTGTTCTCCAGCTTATATACTCTTAACAAAGCGTGATCTGAAGTCATTACATCACAATAATTTATTATATTCATTGGTGCAAAGCAATTAATGTCAATATAATTGGCAAAAGTTTTACAGAAATTTAATAAGGCACAYGTACACATCTACTTATGTACACAGTCKAGCTTACAGAAATTTTCATGTATCTTTTCTAATCTGTTYCCATGCTGACAGCCTTGTCTTCTTCCTTGCTCTGGATACACTCAAAAATCATCAATTGTTATTTCTTCTATTAACTCAGCTTTGCTTGCA
This sequence comes from Cardinalis cardinalis, assembly GCA_014549065.1. Lineage (NCBI taxonomy): Eukaryota > Metazoa > Chordata > Aves > Passeriformes > Cardinalidae > Cardinalis > Cardinalis cardinalis. The sequence goes on from JACDOX010000364.1 coordinate 318,265, forward strand.
GRCAGCTGTCAAGCCCCTCCACACAGTTCCTAAACTGACAGCACATCACTCATTTGGTCAGAGGTTCACTTGATGTTTAAACTTCATTATTATAGCCCTGACCTTATCCCTTGTCAAAATATTGCCTCAGCATCTTTGCTRCAAAGAAAAAAGTCTTAAAAATTTAAAAACTAAAGCCAGAGGTCTGGATTTATAACGAGGTTTGAGTTGGCTTTCTGGTGGGAGTCACAGATGTTGTTTGTTTGTTTGTTGTGTGTGACACAGGTATGTGACAGGGCACATCTGGGCCTGTCCCCCCAGTGAAGGAGATGATTACATCTTCCATTGCCACCCACCTGACCAGAAAATACCCAAACCCAAACGTTTGCAAGAATGGTATAAGAAAATGCTGGACAAGGCATTTGCTGAGAGAATCATTCACGACTACAAGGTTTGTTACTGTTTATTTCTGATTTAATTCTTACAGTGTTTTTATTTGAAGGGGGCTACTGTTGTGTCATAACACCTGAAAAGTGGAGTAGTGTTGTACAAGGGGTTTGTTCTCAACCAGTCTTTATTTTCTTAGATTTTCKTGAGGTTCTGAAATTTCCTTAGGTTTGGTGTCTGCATGAAGGGAAATCTGCAAGAACCTGGTTTTGTGTGTTTGTCTTTCACTGCATTKTCTAGGCAAGGAAATATGGAGCTTGTCAAGGTTTATGGAAGCTGTTTCTTTCTGGTGATTCTGGAGGAGCAGGTGAAATGCTGGACCCCACTAGTGTGAAATAAAAGAGCTCCTTATGACAAGAATGATTTTCATAACTGCAGAATATCACACATGTACCCAAGGAAATAAGTAGAAGGTGGTGAAGGGAGCATTTGCCACTTCTTTCATGCTAAAATGTACAAGAATTCCTTAATGGTAGTGACAGTGCTGGAAAAAATTGATGTTTTGATGGCAAGTGACAGTTCCTGAATGTGTGGAGTAGGAACAGCCTCCAACAAGCCTTGTTAGAGCTGGGAAATCTGGGCCTCCTGAGAAGGGGGCTTTGAAACCAGGGAGGGGTCAGCTGCATTTTCCAGGGGTCTCTTGCTATCTGCCATCATGCCAGGAGCATGAACTGATGGTGTGATGGGGTCAGGAAAGCCTCAGCACTGATCCTCAGGTGGAGCAGGSAGTGGGGCTGTGCCAGGGTGTCCGGGCTGGCTCTGGAGCTGCCCCAGGAAAGGAGCCCTGGCAGGGGCAGCTCTGGGCTGTGTCTCTGGTTCTCCCCTCTCTCTGCTAAGTGATCTTCATTTATTTATTCCTGCTCTGGTGTGATGTGCTCAACAGGACATCTTCAAACAAGCAACTGAGGACAGGCTGACCAGTGCCAAGGAGCTGCCTTACTTTGAAGGTGATTTCTGGCCTAATGTGCTGGAGGAAAGCATCAAGGAGCTGGAGCAGGAGGAGGAGGAGAGGAAGAAGGAAGAGAGCACTGCAGCTAGTGAAACAACAGAGGTGGGTCAGCTTTATGTGCCATATTCTCCCTTAGCYCACAAAGCTGGTAATTAATGCTTTAATATAGAGAGGTCATACCAGATAAACTAGAAAAGATCATTTACAGCAGACATTCAATCAGGGGTCCCTTTAACTGCATTTCTGTTTTTCTTCTTGGTTAACAAATCTACTGATGGCTTGGTTTGGGTTCTTTTAACAGCCTCAGGAGTCACTTATGGCAGTTCAGCATCTCTCTTCTCAGAGAAATGTGTTAAGCTGCTTTTGCCACGCTACATTTGCTTGCAGTCATTTGGCTGAGCTTCTGGTTCACACCTTTGCAAAGCACCTCCAGCATTTGCATTTTGAAAGGTGCTGGATTTTTCAAAGCTGAATGAAACGTGGCTGTTATTTAAACACAGGTACTTGTAGTCATTTGCAACAGCAAAGGGCTGAAATTTGAAAGTGTTTATTGCAGGCTTTGCGTTKGTGGGAAGAGTTGATCCTGATGGTGCTGTTCCTTCACCAACATCCTCTCTTTGTCTATAAAAACCAACTAAACCAAAAAAAAATCCACGAAAAAAACAACAACCAAGTTTTTCAGGGCCCTGGACAGAATGTCTTCATTCATTTTTATTTCCATCTTGATTTTATCTGCAACTAAATGGTCTCAGCACTTTTATACTGTCCCTTTCACTTGAGATTTGCAGCAAGATGTTTTGAAAATAAATGTTGTAGGAAAATCTAAACTCTAATAGATTGAGGTAGAACCAAAAGCTTTACTTTTTTTTACCAAAAGCTTTACCAAGCTTTACCCCTTGAAGCTTAGATGCTGTGACTGTTTGCCTTCAGTCTGTTACATGGGATTGATGTGGAGGATTGCACCTCAATCCATCAATTTTGTGATGTCAGAAAGTTTCTTCTGTTAAACCTTAGCAGCTCTTTCAAAGTTAATACAGTTTGTGCCTATGTTTTAATGGAACCAAAAAGTTAACAGCTTTCACTTTGTTCCTTCTGAATGTGACTTTGGATGTTGAGACAGTTCAGCAAGCACTGCTGTATGAAAAGAAGTGGAAGGCAAGGCTTGGAATTAAGCAGCAGCCCTCTCTTGCTAACAGGATCACTTGCAGTAAATCAGGAAAAACAGTGGTGTGAGCATTTACTCTGCATCTAGGAGGGGGTAAAAGGTGTTTGGAAAAGCCCAGAGCAATTCTCTGGGAGCTCAGACARTTGTGGCCTAAAATGAGATGGTGCAGCCTTGGTGGGGAACATCCCTGTGCCCCCCTCAGTGCCTGGGGCAGCAGCAGGGGACACAGCTTCACCCAGGCTGCTGAGGGGTCACCCAGCCATGGCACTCTGGGCTCTTTGCCTCTTGACTCAGGAAAAGGAGCAGGTTTAAAACTATGAGAGCTTCCCCCATGCAGAACCTAAACTGGGTCACTTCATGGAGGAGACTGCCCAGCACTGGGGATCTCCATGGGTGCAAGCACCTCATGGATATTGCTGCTGAAATGGCACAGAATCTCTCTTACATTCTTTGTCCTAAATTTTGTATATGTGGAGAGGAAGCTTCCTGCAAGTGAACATGTGCTGCAGGTATCAGTGAAAGGGAGAGCAAAGAGCTGGGACATATTCAGAGTTCTTGGCAAAGGTTCTGAAGGGGTGAGGCTCCCCCAGGACCCGTCCATCAGCATCTCTGGCTGGTCTGGCTGAATGTCAGAATGAAATGGTACAAACACAACCCTACAACTTCTTAAAACAGCTTGGAATACTTTGTACAGTTGGCCAAATATAAACTTGCTGAAGGTGGAGTAGAAAGAAAACTTAGACCTGGCTTGTTTGATAAGTTTTAGTCTGTTCTTCCTTTTGGTGTTTAAATGTTAAGATCTCAGTTGGGGCTTTAGGATGTGGAGGCAAAGGAGGGCAGGCTCCAGTTCCATCAGTGGGAGGAAACTTGGGGGCAGTCAAGGTGGGAACATAAAACAGATCACTTCTGAATCCCTTAGAGTCTGTCTGGTATCCCATAAAAGASTCTCATTTTCATTTCCAAACAGGTTTGGTCAGAAAATCCACAAAATGAGTTAGAGAGAACCCAGGAGTRGTCAGGGAATTCCTGTCCAAGCCTAATTAATGGAGTGGAAGGATGGCAGCAGTCTCTAAATAGAATTGCTTTCTGCAGTTGGAATATTTTTGTTTTCCTGGAATAAATATGCCTGTGGACAAACCCTGTGTTTGCTTGTACATACTGTTCGTGGCACTTGTGTGTGTATGTGTATATATTTATATTTTTATATATATATCCAAGTGTTTCAGTAGCTTATTTTTAATTTTATGACCAACATTCTACAAGTTGGAGAGGGGTTTTTCCTSAGCCCTCCCTGCTGAGGGCTTGGGGTTTGATTTTTTAAGGACATGAGAACTCTAGAAGTTATTTCTGTTTTCCCAGGTCATCTAAATAGCATCATCTGCTATTTTCACTCTCTTTACTTCCATCTAACAGTGTATGGCCACTGTGGTCTGTGTTGTAACTTGGGCACAAGTTAAGTTTTGGGGATTATTTTTTGGGGAGCTGCACATGCAGCTGGAAGTCAGCAGGATGGAGAATAATGTGTTTTCTTGGTTTCAATTCAAATCCTGCATGTTCTTATCTGTGTCCTAGCCCTAAATCTGTTCAGTAAAAACAAGCATGAAATCAGAGCTYAAGCACGTATGTGACACACCAAATGCACAGTAAAGCACAGGACTGCACTCCTGGAATTTTAAGTCCATATTATTTGTGTCATTTTATCATCAGCTGCAAGATCTAAARCAGTGGAAGCTGAAGGATGATGTTGGAGAAGGAAAAATAATCAGTGTAAAATGGGAATTTTTTAATGTATACATACTTTGAAAGTTTATTTTTAAACAGTGTTTGGATTGGTTTGCCTGCCAGTTTGGCTTTTGATTTTTCCTGGAAGATAGGATATATTTAACACAGGAGGGCTGATTTACAGGCATTGGAACAAAGTTCTATTCCTGACAGCAGAAGTGTGTCACTGTGAGCCCAGTGAATGGAGAGAGCTCTCCAAAGTGAAACATCTTTCCCGTGCCTTTATTGCAGGGGAGCCAGGGCGACAGCAAGAACGCCAAGAAAAAGAACAACAAAAAAACCAACAAGAATAAGAGCAGCATCAGCAGAGCTAACAAGAAGAAGCCCAGCATGCCAAACGTGTCCAATGACCTGTCTCAGAAGCTCTATGCCACCATGGAGAAGCATAAAGAGGTACTGTGGGAATCTGCTGTAAAAAGAGAAGGGTTTATTCCTGTGAGTGCAGGCACAGTGATATTCACAACYGAAAAATGAGGAGGAATGAACCCTGTGCTTGGGCTAGGAATGTTTCTGTTGCATAACAACATATTGGAAGAGATTAGCCTAAACTAAGTTAATTAGCTAAGGTTCTCACTGACCTCTTTGCCTTTCATTTCCTCCCCATTTWCCGCAGGTGTTTTTTGTGATTCATTTACACGCGGGGCCCGTGATTAACACCCTGCACCCCATCGTGGACCCCGACCCTCTGCTGAGCTGTGACCTGATGGACGGGCGCGACGCCTTCCTCACGCTGGCCCGGGACAAGCACTGGGAGTTCTCCTCCCTGCGCCGCTCCAAGTGGTCCACGCTGTGCATGCTGGTGGAGCTGCACACGCAGGGCCAGGACCGCTTCGTCTACACCTGCAACGAGTGCAAGCACCACGTGGAGACCAGGTGGCACTGCACGGTCTGCGAGGTACGTGTGGGCACGGGGGGCACTGCACTGTGTGTGAGGTACACGTGGGCATGGGGGGCACTGCACTGTGTGTGAGGTACACGTGGGCATGGGGGGCACTGCACGGTCTGCGAGGTACGTGTGGGCACGGGAGGCACTGCACTGTGTGTGAGGTAC
>JACDOX010000364.1:332868-358907 GCA_014549065.1 Cardinalis cardinalis
GGGCGGCCGGACCTCCATGGCTCGGCCCAGACTGGCGCGCCTGCCCGGAGTTGGGCTCGGCCTTGCGCGTCCTCTGGAGGTGCGGAGGGTCCGCGTCCCGCAGGCAGCGCCYGATCGCTCTCGGCTGCTGCCGCCGCGGGCCCGGCAGCGCGCACAGCGCCCGGCGAGCTGACCCGAGGGCGCCCAGCGCTCCTTCCCGGGGAGGGGCGAGTTCTTGTGGGTCTGCGCAGGGAATAGCGCGGGCTGGTGTGGGGCAGGGAGCCAGCTCAGGGCCACCAGCGGCTCCAGGGCCATGTCCTGCCTCCTACAGGGTGTACAGCATGCTCAGGTCGTGTAGCACGGTGAGGTTCGTGCCCTGGCTCGTGTAGGGTGTGTAATATATCCATGTTTATGTCCTGGTTCATACAGCACTCCCAGTTCACCTCCTGGCCTTTATAGGGTGTGCAGGACATGCAGAGGTACCCGCTGGCTCATGCAGGCTGCACGGCATATTCACATCGTGTGTCATGTCCTGGTGCACGTCCCAGCTCACACAGGGTGCACAGCCCAGCACCTGCATGAGGGCAGAAGGCAGAGAGAGGAGCACCTGCATGAGGGCAGAAGGCAGAGAGAGGAGCACCTGCATGAGAGCAGAGGGCAGAGAGAGGAGCACCTGCATGAGAGCAGAAGGCAGAGAGAGGAGCACCTGCATGAGAGCAGAAGGCAGAGAGAGGAGCACCTGCATGAGGGCAGAAGGCAGAGAGAGGAGCACCTGCATGAGAGCAGAAGGCAGAGGGAGGAGCACCTGCATGAGAGCAGAAGGCAGCAGCAGCCTTGCTGTTCTCTGGGCATATCAGTACCAGGGGACTTTACAGATGAGCCTGAAGGGTTTGTGTTTGCCAGGGGTGCACTTGGAGTTTCACCTGAGACAGCTGACAGGAGTGAGTGCTAAGAAAATCCAAACCCTGAGGCCTCRGTTATGGGATGTGCTCTGTTATCAAGGCCCTCCTGTGCTGGAAATGTGCCTGTGAGCTGCCATTAGCTGAAGCATGCTGAGCAGTGTCCTGCCTGTCAGCAGCCCCTGCTGTTTCCTTATCTTGTTGGCCCCTAACTGACAGGTCTGCATGTTGTTGCTGTGGTYGGTGGTTTCCCTGCAGGTTATGAAGAGAAAAGGTGACAGGGGAAATTGTGTGACAAATTAGGGTCACTTTCAGGGTCGGGTTGTCAGGTTTATTGTGTCACAGAGTGCCACTTGGGTGTTCCTGGGCAATCCAGCTCTTCCTCCACAGAAATCCCCAGAGCCTTGTTAGCATCCATGTCTGGAATCAAAGCTGCTGCCCCTGGTGGGTCAGACACTGCAGCAGAGCCCGAGTTCTATCCCTTAAGCTGTCATTGAGGCCCTCGGGGGAGAAGCAGTGAGCAGAAGCTGTGTGGGGTGGGGATAAGAGGGAGGGGCAGATTCTCCTTTGGGCTGTCCAGAGCTGCAGTGTTTGCTTCACCATTTCAGAGGCTGGAGCTGGTGTGGAGCTTTTTGGGAGATGTGTTGGTGTGAGTGGGTCAGGCAGGGAATTCTCTTCTCCCCACATTCTTGGGGATCTGGTGCCCAGCTCTGGAGCCCTTTTGTGTGAGGAGATCTGAGCTGGGAGTGGTAATTGCTGGAGCTTTTTCCTGCACCAGCTTCCCTGGGCTCTTGCTGACCCAAATTCTTCTCTTTTGTTTTGAGCCACAAACTGCTTTGTGCAGGGTTTCCCCCCTGAATCTCTGCCTGCTGCTGGGCTCTGCTCGCTGCAGGGCTTTTTCCAGAAGAGGCTGGGCCGTGTTTCCTGGGGGATCACTGAGGTGTCTGGATTGAAAGGAGCCCCTGAGGGATTTGCTGTGAGTGTGTGAGGCYGGTCTGTGGCTGTGGGCACACTGGGATCACTTGGGATCACAGAGAGGTGGAATTTGGGGTGCAGTGTGGGTTTCTCCACCCTCACAGTGCAGTGATGGGAGCAGGAAGGGGTGTGGGCTGTGCTAAAGCTCCACATTTGATTAACTCACTATCAAAAGCCCTGATTTGCCCCAACACATCACACTGCATATCTGGGGCAAGAGCCATTCCTTCTTTGTCACCGGGGCTTAGGAATTTGTTTCTGAGGCTCGTTATGAGTAGCACATTCCCTGTTACCTCAGCAGGTGCTTCTCAATAGCTCTTGTGTGCTGATAATTGTGGTTTTATACCCAGAATAGCCAGGAGCCTTTTCTGCTCCCTTGCTCCAGGCAAGGACTCTCAAGAGGCAAATGGGCTGGAGGTGCTGCAGTTTGTATTTAATGAGCTGTGTCTCCCTGGCATGGGACAGGCTGCTAATTAAGGATGATAAAACCAAACGTTGCACAAATCTGACAGGAACTTCCGAATTGATGGGTGGTGATTTATTATTGTGCTTTGGAGGTAGGGAGGCAAAAAATGTGAATACATCAACAATTATAAATAGCCAGAAATAAGATTTTAAGTAGCTGTAGTTTCTAGAGTCAGCTGGTGTTCATGGGCTGGGGGGTGGCCTGTGTGGGGCTCTGGGGCTTTGCTGCCTGGACATCTGATGGTAGAAATGAACTTAAAGTTTTAAGCTGCTGCTGATCTGTGTCTTTTTTGGATCCTGGAGTCAGAGAGGGAGCAAAATTCTCTCTTTTATTTCTGCTGTTTGGGAGGTGTRTGTCTGTGTGYGTGCTTAKGTACAGTGCAGTATCCTACAGCACCCAGCATAAAATGAATATCAAATAGATACAAACCCTGAGCTGCAGGCCCTTCCCCTCTGGAGCTGAGGGGCTGGACAGTGAGTGCTCTCTTGCTCTCCACCTCAGCCAGGGCTGTTTGCCACTTCCCCAGGCAATCCAGGCAGAGCAATGGAAGTTGCAGAAGGTGTCCTGTGATAATGCAGCAGAGCTGTTTGTGACGCAGAGCACAGTTATGTGTGTGGGAGGTGTTCAGATGCATTTAGAACTATTTGTGGGCTCTTTTCTTTAAGGGCAGAATGACTGGGGAGTCATTCAAGCTTCTGGCTGGAGAARTGGATCTTGATTCAAAGCTTTCTGTGAGGAGGAGGAGGAGGAAGAACGAGGACTGACAGCCTCCTCTGTCAGCTCTTGAGGATGAGGTGCAGGAGACAGAAGTGCTGTTAAAGCTCAGGGGTTCATGTTCACCTGCTCTGGAGCAAGTGAGAGCCCAGCCTGATGGTCTGGAGCAGCAAGGCCTGTTCTTGATGACCACACTGACTGTAGGACCTGCTGTGGGGGGCAGGAGGTTTGCAGAGCACTTGTGAAATGAGCCTGAGCTAGAGGATGAGGKATGTTGGTGAGAAGGCTGGAATGCAGAGTTCACTCGAGGGCTGTGGCAAGGTGGAGGAAGGTTCAGGCAGGACTGAGCTCCCTCAGCTGGCCTGGAGGGCAGGGGATGGTCTTGGGAGCTGTTTCCAAGGAGGTCACAGATGTGCTTTGGGACTCTCACCATACTGATGGGGTTTGGTTTGGTGTTTGGCTGGTTTTGTCCCCAGTCATCYAAAGAAAGGACCCCTTGGGAATGTCAGGTGTAGGGTTTGCCTCTCCCCTTGCTGGGTGAAACAGCCAACAGGCACAGAGTGAGCTGGAAGGAAAACCTGAGCTTGTCACTGCTCCAGCCACTTGTGCTGCTTAKCCATGTTCTCCTGGCTCTGCCCAGGCTGTCCTGGTCCCTCCTCTGCTTCCCAGACCATCCAGCCTGTTCATGTGCATTGGCCAAGGTGCTGCCTTCCCCAGGGCAGCTGCAGGGTCAGGTCCTCACCCTCTGGGATCCTGCTCTGGCATTCTCCCAACAATTCAGAAATCACTCCAAGGAACAGGCTTTGGTCAGAGCTCTGTGATGCTGCAATGGTCTTTTTGAGACCAGGTTTGGTGTGATTCATCCCCCAACAGAGAGAAAACTGTTGGGTTCACCTGGGCATGATGAAAGGAGGAGAATTGGGAGTCCCTGACTTTAAGGGGGTTGTGCCATTTCCTGACTGGTCTCATTTTCCCCACTGATTTTGTGACTGGTGGCCTTGSTGCTGCTGCATGTGCTGCTTGTCCTGGACCCAGCTTTGTTGGGGGATGTAATCCCTGTGCTTGGACAGTCAAAGGCCAAATATTTGTTGCCAATTTATATTTTCACAGGCAGTGATGTGAGAGTTGTCTTCAGCTTAGCCAGGAAACATCAGTGAAAGCTGCAGACTGCCTCTTCCTGGTTAATTCAGTGGCAAAGCTGCTAATTGTCATCTTCTGGATAAAACTTTAATTCAGAAGAGCCAAAGTAGCAACTTGCCCTTTTTATGCAGTGAAGGCAGTTCTGGAGGSGAGTGGTGGGTGTTGGATGGTGAGGGAGCTGTTCAGACAGTGTAACTCCCATGGCATCACCTAGGTGGGACCTCTCAGGAGTGCTCCTCTTGGTGCTGGACTTGTGATGTGTATTGAAATATCTTCATTTGTGTCCTTAGCAAAAGGAGCAGCATGTCTGCAAAGACAAATTCTCCACCGCTGGAGCCTCCAGCAGAAGGTTCCTGCCTCCAGCATTGCTGCTGTCAGGATGTACAGCACACAGACAGCAGAGAGCAAGGAGGAGGAGCCCCTGCACACCATCATCAGCAACACAGAGAACGTGAAAGGTGGGCCTGGCACACGTGTGGGGATGCTCTTGGGGTGCTCCTGGGTCAAGGTGTGCTGCAGGTGAGCCCTGCTCAGCAGTGCTGCTGCCTCTGGAGGAAGTGCAGGTGCTGCTCACCACATCCTCCCCATCTGTGTTGCACCATCACCTCCCAAACCCTGGGTGTGGAGGTCAGCATGGCCTTTACTGAGGAACAGGGACATCAAGACTGCATCCATGGGCACAGCCAGGCAGTTGATGGTCAGGTGTGTGTGAGGAGGCTCCACAGGCACTGGAATTGGCTGAAAAGAATTTTTTGTCCCAGAAGCAAGCTGTGCCTGCCCAGGTCATTGCTGTGCCTGTGAAGGTGTGATGAGAGTCCTGGTGTCAGCCCTTTAGCCAGAATGAATTGCTTTGCACAGCTTCAGGGACAGCTGCTCTAAAGCAGGCTGAGCAATGAGTTATTCCAGCACAGAAATAACATCTGAACTCTCTGCCTCTGGTTTTCSTGGAGGTACTTTTGAGACTGCCAGACTGAAGTCCCTGGTGGGGTTGATGTGCTGCCCACACCAGCTTCACCCTATCCCTGGGGGATGTACATCCTCACCAGCAAGGCATGGCAGAGGTCATGTGGGACTTGTGGCTTTTCCCTGTGTTTTCCCAGAGTTTTCTAATGCCTCTTGCAGGAGAAGGGATTTCTCTAATGCCTCTTGCTATTTTTAAAGGGCCAAGAATGGTCTTTCAGCTAAGATGTTTTGTAGTTTTAGTTTTTTCTGAGGAGGTTTCTCTTCCTGGGCGCAGCTCCCTGCCTGCAGGGGTGGCTGTACACATGTGTTCATCCAGCCTGGCCTTGGGCACTGCCAGGGATCCAGGGGCAGCCCCAGCTGCTCTGGRCACCCTGTGCCAGGGCCTGCCCACCCTCAYAGGGAACAATTCCTCATTCCCAATATCCCATCTATCCCTACCCTCTGGCAGTGTAAAGCCATTCCCCCTCATCCTATCACTTCAAGCCCTTGTCCCCAGTCTCTCTCCAGCTCTCCTGGAGCCCCTTTGGGCCCTGGAAAGGGCTCTAAGTGCTCCCTGAACTTTCTTTTCTCCAAGCTGAACAACCCCAATCCTACCCTTTATTCCAGGTGCAGCCTCTAAACATGAGTTCCAGGCTGAAACAAAGAAATTGCTGGACATTGTTGCCCGTTCCCTGTACTCAGAGAAAGAGGTAAGACACCCTCAACTTGCTGGGAGACTTTCTGTTGRCAAAGCCCCATCTCTGTCAAGGGATACATCCAAAATGATTGAGCTGGGAGAATAACGGTTCAGTTCCCAGTGAGTCCTGAGCTTTCATGTCAGGTTTTTGTGAATGATGTTTTCAATTAAGACACTTTGAAAATGTCTTTTTGAAACAATTTGTAGGTAAGTGACTCCAAGCCTTGAGCCTCTGCATGGAGSAGCCTCTGCAAGGAGTTTGGACAAACTGTTCTCCTGCAGCTAATGGGGAAGCACAGTTTGGGGAGCTGGGAATTGGGTTGTGGGAGGGCAGGGCAGGGCAGGGCTGCAGGCTCAGGCTGTGTCTGTCCCCAGGTGTTCATCCGGGAGCTGATCTCCAACGGCAGCGACGCGCTGGAGAAGCTGCGGCACCGCCTGGTGACGGAGGGGAAGGCCTTGCCAGAGCTGGAGATCCACCTGCAGACAGACAGTGCAAAGGGAACCATCACCATCCAGGTAGGGTGCCATTCCCTGCTGCTCTCATCACTGCCCTTTGTCCTGGGAGGGGTCACTGGAAGCTCAGCAGCAGCAGCACAGTCCCCRAGCCTGCCCAGATACTCTGCCCTCAGCTGGGCTCTGGTTCATGAGGCTGTAACCTCAGGGTTTGGTGAGAAACCAGCAATGTTATCTGCTCCCCATTTGTAGGCAAAGGAAAATTTGCTGCTCCTTCTTTCCCTGTTGGCAAGTACCAGTGGCATTTCTCCCTGTACCCCTGCCTAGTGCACTTCCCAGGTTGTGTGAGTTTCTCACTAGTGGGTAAGTTGTGAACCTGGTTTTCTCCTGACCTTTGGGGAAGTTTTCATGTACTTCCTTTAGTCTGAGGTGTTGCATGGTTGCTTGCAGACCTTCTTTTTCCTGGGTGAGAGGAGAAATAAATGCCAAGGTGGTAAGAAGACCTTCCCATTCCTGCCTGTCTCTCTCCCTTCCTGCTCCAGGACAGGCCGAGTCCAGCTGATGCTGAGGTTCTGCCCTCAGCAGGCACAGTTGGCACTGGAGATTTGGGCAGTGGCACAGCACTCCCCTGTGCCCAGCTGTTGGTTGTCCCTGCTGGTGACAAAATGCTGATTGGGAGGGAGACAGTCTGTAAGAGCAGTCACCTGTGGGCCTCAGTGTGGGGAGGGACATGGAGCTGRGCTTCTCTCTGTACTTTGATCTTGCTTGTGGCTCTTGTCCAGGGTGGGAGGCTGAGCCTCAGTTTTGGTGTTTTCTTGGCAGAGTTCCTAATGTTAAGAAGGCAAACTGGTCATTTTCCTTGTGGAGCTGTCAGCCATGAGTGTGGCTGTGGACATTCCTGGGAGAGCAGAGGAGGAGGATGAAGCAGGCAGCCCTGAGGGACCATGGCAGGTCCAGGGGAGATGTGCCACAGACAGAGCACACAGGCTGATATTTTTCACGTGGGACAAAAGCAGAGGGGGCTGTTGGAGGCTGCAYAGTTATTTGATATTTCTGTTCCTCTGCAGAGCAAGTGCTGCAGTTGCCATGGGGAAGTTAGTGCTTGTCAGTGGGCACCACAATCACCAAGCATTCTCAAACCATGGTGCAGGGGCTTTGCTATTCCTGTCACACTGTTGSAGTTTTCTGACTCCTGTTAACACCAATTGCTTGAGGAGCCCTCAATTAGCCCCAGGCAGGGGGTCATTCCTGCATTTCATCTTTCCCTTTTTGAGATTGTAGTGGACACAAAGCATCTGACTCCATCAGACATTGTTACCTCTCCTGCCCTGTCCCTGTGGCAGCTCTCCCCTTGTTTGGCAGTTTGGCTGGAGAGCTGCTTGCCCACCTTGCAGGGTGCCTCTGATGCCATCCCAGTTAGATGGGTTAAGGATTGGGATTTTATAACCCCCTGCCTGGCTGCCAGTGCCTCTCTAATGCCATTAAATGAGTCTTAACTAGGAAGCTTTTAACTGCAGCAGTCCTGGGCTGTGGGGAGCAGTGAGAACAACGCYGCTCCAATCTCTTTAATAGCTTTGCCTTCTCCAGAGTGCCAAAAGCTCCTTACCTCCAGTCAGGGGGTTATAAATAACTTCTTGAAGAAGCAAACTGCATACAATGATTACTRTGAACAAGCATCATTCAGAACATTTCTCTGCCTTTCAGGAATGCAAAGGTGAAAGAAAGCTTGCTGCAGTGATTGAGGCAGAGATGGATCTTCCCTTTGCCACTGTTTTGTTTTCTGTACCTACCAGGACCCACCAAAAAAGAGGCAGCAGGTCCCTCATACATGACCTGTGGCAACRGTCACCCCTTTTTATTCCTAGAAAGGTCCCATTGTCTCACTCTGACCCCTGGATCCTTCTCAGATCTTCATGCTGCTCTGTGCCTCTGGATCTGCTGAATCTCTCCCCTCCTCTTCCAAGCCCTGTAGCATCTCTTTGTGTCTCACTGAGCTGAGAAAAGGCAGGTCTGTAAGTGTGATGGCCATTACAGGCACGTTCCTGGGGGATTATGTAGATCTGGTGTAGGACTGCACTCATCTCTGTTCAGTGACTGCAGTTCTCCTTGTTCTCTGCCAGGACTGAATTCCAGTCATAAGCCCAGCAAGACTCAGGATTCTGATGGATGTCCTCATGCAGGAGTGTTCCACCTAAGCATTGCTGTGTAGTAGCTGGTAATAGGGACGTGTTGTCTGAATTCCACCACCTCGCTTCCTTCACCAAAGTCCTGTTGGTTTAGCAAATTCCACCATTTCCTCCATCCCTTTGAAAACTGCCTCATGTTTCTAGGACAGCTCCATCTGTAGCAGCCACAGCCTGCAAGGTCAGAGTGGTTAAGAAAATCCATTTGAAAATGYGAGGGGTGTGTTTCCAGTGAGAACAGCTCTGCAGAGCTCTGCAGTTCCGCGTGCTGAGGCTTTACCAATGTGATTTTGGACCCTTTGAGATGGGAACTGAGAGCCTCTTACAGACCCCAAGGCTCTGTGAGCACAGAGCTCACCTTCAGCACCTGCACCAGGTGACAGGCAGGTGACAGGCACTTGGCTGTGCTGTGCTGCTGTTGGAGCTGTGCAGTTCTGCTGTGCTGGTGGTGATGTGTGAGCTCAGGGCTGCAGCCCTGCTCCTTGCTGAGGCTTAATTTAGGGCTAGGACAGTTTAGAGGAAATGGTTTGAAATGTTTACAGAGCTGATGGCTGCTTCTGCTGGGGGAGGGAGTGTGCTGCTGTTCCAGCATGGGGGAGCAGCCAGAGCTTGGGCTGCTCCGTTCCCTTTGTTGGGCTTTCATCTCTCTGTTGCCGTCATCCAAAATCAGTGTCTGTGAAACCACAAAATCACCAGTTTGCTGTGTTGGGAGGAGTTAAAATGACTGCAAACACCACTCCTCCCTGCAACAGCTCCCTGTATCGCTGAGCAGATCTCTCCTGCCTCACAAACAGCCTGTAACAAGGACTGGGCTGTGCTGGGCTCCAGTAAGGACTGGGCTGTTTGGGCTGTAGCAGGTCAGTGCAGATGCACCCTTGTGTCCCACAAAGCCTGGGGCAGGTGGGGAGCAGGTCCCCCTCTCCTGWGGGGCCAGGCTGCAGCAGAGAGGGTGACCTGCACTGCAGCATCTGTGTGTCRCTTGGGCTTGGGGAAGCAGGAGATGGGCAGGTGGAGATAGAGGGGTAAATCTGGCTGTACTTTAGCAAGTCTTAGGTGCAATTAAACCTACAGAAACATGGCACAGATTGCAGGGATGGGCTACAGCTTCCAGTGGTTGCATCATCTTTAACAAATAAACCCAGGACCCAGAAATACAAACACATCTCAAATAACCTGTGGCCCAAGGAAGGACGTGCACAATTTTTTAGTTCTCTTCACAGCAGAATCAGAGCATATCCTGTATAAAACTGGGAAATTCAAAGTGGATGAAAGGCAGTRCTTTTCTGGACAGTGGGTATTTAGACCTGGGTGGGTGGAGGCTGAGCCTGTGGTTTTGGAAAGGAAAGCTCAGACTCTCTGCTTTGGACAACTTCCATGYACTAGGCCAAGATTACCTTGTGTTCACAGGCATCTGTTTTATTCTGGCTTTTCATCTGCTGGTTGCTGCTGCTGCAGATGCTTTAATGATTCTAAACCAGAATGTTGCTCTAGAGCAGCTGCTGTCCTGGTCCTGTGAATTTGAAGTCTTTAATCAAGGTATTTAAGTAACAGTGGGCACATTTGCTAATCAGACATTTTGGGATTTTATTACCTTATCAACTGGTGAAAGCAGCATGTCTTTATAATATACTCAGTGTTCTTCTGATGCCCCATTGAGATTTTACACTGAAATAAATGTTTCAAGTGTTTGTTTTGCAACAAAGCAAAGTGAAAGACACAATAGTTCAGCCAGGTACCTCTGACTGGGAGCATTCCTTCCAATGCAGTCRTGGCAGAGGCAGCAGTTACTGGCTGCTTAAGGGGTTGTTAGGTGTAAGGAAGCTCTGCAAAGCTTTAAATTGGACTCAGGTAATGAGCAAAGCTAAACTAATCTTACACAGCAGATCTCTGCAAACATCCAGCACCCCYACCACAGGGTTAGAACAAAGGGCTCAGAAGGCACAAAGGGGCAAGTCAGCAGCAGTTTTGGTATCTTGGAGCTCTCCACACATAAAAAGGTGCTAGAAACAAAATTCAGTTGATGTCTCTTTGAGGTAAATGTTACTGAGTTTAGTTMAACACTTGTGGCCACCAACCCTTCATAGTCTCAAAGTCTGGAGCCTCTTTGTTGTCTTTGTTGGGGAGGAATTTTACTTTGCGCCCTGAGAATTACCAGAGGAGAAATTCACCCAGGTGAGGAGGTGGTGGCTCTGAGGGGTAACAGCAGGTCTTCTRTAATTAACATTCAGCTAATGAAGGGTCAGCATACTGAACTCTGTGTCTTGGTCTCTCCCAGCTGTAGAGAAGCACATGGAACTCTGAGCATATCCCTCACATTTGTAATTTGAGAAGCYCAGGTACAATTTGCTTTGTGCTGTTACAAATAGCTCTCCTGTGGCTGTGCTCAGCCTGGTAAAGCTTGTCTTGCAGGCTGAAGGGAGGGCTAGAACTGTGTGCAGGGGAAGAGAAGTTGTAATGCTGATGGTGGAGCAAAGGCTGCTGGTGGTGGGTAGAGGGAGTTTGCAGGGGTTGGGTGATGCCATGGTGGTTCCTGGTGCCCAGCAGCCAAGCAGGAGCTGGTGCAGCACAGAGCAGTGTGAGAAGGGCAGTAGAAATTCCACCAGCTGCTTCCTTGGATTTCATGGAGCTGGAGCTGCCAGCACTTGTGTGGGCCCAGCCTGAGGTGGRCTGCTCACAGGCAGGTTCAGTTGCCTCCCATGACTGCAGAGTTCCTGCTCTGCAGAGCTCAGGTCTCATCTCTCCTCCACTGCTGCTTTATTTCCATTTCATGTGGTGAAGAGAGCCAAAGGGCAGCTGCAGAAAATGTGGRCATGGCAAGGGTGGCTTGAATCTTCATGGTGTCTTCATCCTAATCCACCCCGGTGTTTTCCTGCAGTAGGGAATGTCTGCTTTGCCAGGATCTTCACTTTCTGCTCCCCCTSTCAGCATCCTGGCTGTTTGAGCCCTGCTTTCTTTGTTCATGAGATTCAGCTTCATCAAAGCAGTCTCCAGGAATTGTCATTAAGCATTCTGCAGTAAGTTTGGCAGGGCATTAGGAATTCAATAGCCAATAAATTAATGGGGTAAGGATGTATTTTTTCTAACACACTGGAATTTGGGAATGACATGCTGTGCTATAAATAGAAGTGGATCAGAGTTCTGTTCAGGGTTTGGCATGAAGAAAAACTGAACCAGATGCTGAAAGCTGTTCTTTCTGGCTTTTTCTTCCCTGGGGGAAGGGACCATGTCAGATTCCTGAGATTTTGCCATACGCTGTTTGTTTTCCTTGGCTTTTGATCTCTCGCTGTTGAGATCGTACTGGGCATCATCCCTGTTCTCACCAGGAGGGCTGACTGGATGTAACCAAAGGAAAGGGATTGCCCTGACTTGTGGGGGGCAGGAAAATGTCTTACCCACRTGGCACCTCAAAGCTGAACAGTTCAATCCTTCAGTGCAGGTAAGCACTGCATTAAGAAATCCATACTGCCATTAACTTACTTTGGTAGAAATAAGCCCACTAAATGCTCCATGGGTGGCAGAGGTCACTCTGGCTCCTCACCTCTGAGCCACCTAGCAGCTGCCTGCTCTGTTGCAGCTGATTTTGCTGACCCTGCACACCAAATCCCACCCCTGGTAAGGCACTGGGGTGTGTGAGCCCACTCTGGATTTGCCAGCTGCTGTCAGCTGTGATACCCATGCTCACAGGTACTCAGGTAGAGCTGAATCCCCCATGGAAATGAGAATCACATCTCACTTGGCTACTCCTCAGAGAGTGGCTCAGAGAACACGTAACAGTGGGTTCTTGGGATGCTTGTGTTGGGTAGAGAAGCTGCTGGGATTTGGGAGGGGGAATGGCACTTTTTTCTTGGGAGTGGCATCCTGGAGGGCAGTAGCCTGCCCTTTGCTCCTGTGGAAAATGTGTGGACAAAGTCTGAAAACACATTGGACATCAGAAAGGGAAAGATTTTTTTGTGAGAGAGTGGCCATCTCTAGCTGGGGTTTGCTGTTACCTTTGTTGCCTTGGGGTGTCATGCAAATTGAAGTTGCAGCCAGGTTTGAGACTTACTGCAGCCTTTTCTGGGTGGTGCTGCTGCAGGCTCTGCCGCTGGAGATGTGTGAGCTGCAGGGACATGTTTATCTGCATGCAGCAGTGCAATTCTGGAATAACCTGGGCGTGACAAGGAGCTGTGTGCCTCTGAAGCTTGGGCAGAGCATCACAAAGTGTAGCTGATGCTTTGTATTTTGGCTGGGRTCAGGCTGTTCCCATGGGAATACCCAGCTCTCCTGGACACTGACGGCTTCATACTCACACCATGGAGCACAGGGCTTGCAGACAAGGGTCTGCATTACCTGAGAGTTACAGGATTTGCTGCTCTGCTGCTGATTCCCAGTGTTCCACATCTGCAGATTGCAAACAAGCTGCTTCTCTCTGCTCCTCACCTCCCCCTCAGACCAGTTCAGGAATGGAGGGTGTCTCTGTGCATGACATCTGGCACTGTGGGGCCACGCATGGGTTCACATCTTTCCTGCACTGCCATCCTGTGCTTTTTAGAGGGATGCAGAATCCAGCCTGTCCTGGCATGGTTTTGTCTTTCCTTGAGAAATGGCCAGAGTCTCTGAGCTTTCTGGTGGTTTGCAGGGAGCTGTGGCTGCCCCTGGGGCTCTGTGCCCTATGAGTCTGTGTTCCTGACCATATGGGCAGATGGAGTCACAGCTGTTGGATTTACTAGAGGGGAAGGAGAGAGTGGGAGTTGGAGGCAGAAGTTGCTTGGGTGCTGTTTGCTGGAGCAATGGTTCCCTGCTGGTATTTCAGCTGCAATTGCTGTTTCTTTTCAGGACACAGGGATTGGGATGACCCAGGAGGAGCTGATTTCTAACCTTGGTACCATTGCTCGATCAGGCTCAAAGGTAACTTGGGATGAGGATCCTTCTCCCTCCCTTAAAAAACTCTTCTCCAGCTACAACCACTTTTGTTCTCCCAGTAATTTTTCATTCTGTTTTGTCCCTTGGCCCTCAGCCCAACTGTGAAATTACACCCCTCTTGGGAGGTGGAACCTGCCTGTGGAGCCTCCTGGCTCTCAATGGTYGCTGCTGTGCTCTGGGAGGCCCAGGGAGCCCAGGCAGTGCTGATGGGCCCTGTGTGTAGCACTGCTGCACCCACTGCCCACCCTCCTGCCCAGCCATCCCTACAGAGGGGCACCCACCCACTTGGCATTTGCCCCCTGTCCAGGGGAGCAGCAGCTCTGTCCCCATGGCAAGGTGTTGTACATGTGCTGTACATGTGTACCTGATTTTGRTTTTCATCTCTGGAGGCACCATGTTAAGGTTTTTTGCTCCTGATTACCAAGATTTTGTTTGTTTTCCTTTTACTGCTCTAAGCATGCTCCCATTCTCCAGAGGTACAGTCCCTGTGGAGAAACCCTTTTCCTTGGGAACCTTCCTCAGAGCACTGATGCAGGAGCATGGGATGAGGGTGCTGGACTGCCAGGCTGCAGTGCCTGAGGAGCCCAGCTGAGCATTGATCACAACCTCCAGCAATACCTGAAGTCACTGTGTGCTGGTTTGTGTCTCCTTTGTTCCTGCAGGCTTTTCTGGAAGCTCTGCAGAGCCAAKCTGAAGCCAGCAGTAAAATCATCGGCCAGTTTGGAGTGGGTTTCTATTCAGCCTTCATGGTGGCTGATAAAGTGGAGGTGTTCTCACAGTCAGCAGAGCCAGGCAGCCCAGGCTACCACTGGTCATCTGATGGGTGAGGAGGCTGCAGAGTGGGGTGGCAGCATGGGGGGCTGTGTCCAGACCAGGCGTGGCCTGGAAGCTCTGCAAAGACAGGGCTTGTGTGTTCTTTCAGGACCTGGCTGATTGCTTTGGGTCCTGCTCTAGTTATACACAGTAACAAAGCATGGCCACGTGTGCCAGTGTGGAAGCTGCAAGGGCAGGGTTGGTTTGGCAGAGCAGCCATGCTGTGGGCAGAGTACCTGCCTGTCCTGTTCATCCCTGCTGCAGGCAGTCAGCTCAGGGGGCCACACCACAGGGACAAACTGAACCTCCTTGCTCCAGTCATCCTCTGAGGTTTGGCTTGGGGCACCCACAGGGAGCAGAGCTTGTGCAGCACTGGGTTCTGCAGGCACATCTCCCTGTGGGTCACAGCTGTGTGCTCATCCTTTGCTTTTTGCTTGAAGTTGCAAATATCTGTGATGGCAAAGCTGTGGGCTGCTGGACATGTTGGAATTGGAGCTTCTGAGGGTGACAAGCTCAGCATCCCCTTAAAATTTCCTCAGAATAAAGAATTTACTACATTTATTATTTAAATTCTTGAGAAAACTGAGACACCAGACTGCTTTGGGTTTTCAGTAGCTAGTGTCTTTGCAGAGCAGTGTGTCCTGGGTCTGGAGTCTCTGTGGGGAAAACAGCCACATGRGGTGGCTGGGGTGGTTTTTGGGGTTTCTCAGAGGCACAAGGAGCATTCAGGACTTTTTTGCCTTTTCCTCTCCGCCTTGAAGTRTTGTGTGTGCTCTCAGTTGAACAATTTCTCTGTGCTATCATGAGTGTAYCTGAGGCACAAACTGACACAGTGTTTGTTTCTAATCCTAGTTCAGGGATGTTTGAGATTGCAGAAGCATCTGGGGTCAGAGCTGGGACTAAGATTATTATACACCTCAAAGAAGACTGCAAAGAGTTTGCAAATGAAGACCGAGTCAAGGGTGAGTAGAGGAGGGGAATGCTGTTCCCCCTGGGGTCTCTTGGTGCTCACAGATGGGAGATGAATTTACAGGTTTTTTTCCTTTCCTGCAACTCCTTTCATCTGCTGTTACTGAGGGAATTCCTGCTGTGTTGTTTCCACAAAGGTGACCCTTCTGTGTCTTCTTTCCATTCCAGAGGTGGTGACAAAATAYAGCAACTTCATCAGCTTCCCCCTGTACCTCAATGGGAGAAGAATTAACACATTACAGGTGAGGTGGAGGCCACAGGCAGGGCACTCATGGAGATGAACCTCTGTAGTGCTCCCCTGGAGACAGGAAACAGCACAAAGCTGTCCCTGGAAACCAGGGGAGGATTGTCCAGGGTATCACAGATCTTGCAGTGATCCCTTAATTAGAACAAAAGGAGACAATCCAGCTGAAGTCATACCTGCAACAGCTTCTTTGCATTTACTGTGGGAAAGTCTTGGAGGTCAGCAAAATCTGTATCTTCCCTTGTCCTGAATTATTATTTCAGTGCTTTATAATGCTTATTCTGTTCAAGCCATGTGATGTGTTAGTGCTGATGGGATTGCTGGTGTGCTGACACCTCTCAGTGCAGTTCTTTCTGTCCTTTACATGGAATAGCCTCTGCCAGGCAGTGGTTGAGGTTTTTCAGCAGCTCACAGGGARTGGTTGAGGTTTTTCAGCAGCTCACAGCCTGATTTATTCCCAGCTCCTAGCTGAGCACTGCTTGATGCTGGCATTTTCTGACCACTGGCATTGTACTGCAGCCAGATCCATTTTGCTCAGATGTTCTTGGCCCAATTGCAGGCATCACTTGGGAGAAATTAATTATCTTTAAAACAGAAATCTATGAATAATTTTCCTCCAGCATCTCCTCTTCTGATTGTTTAAAGCTTTCTCACCTGAGAGAGCAGGTAGAGAACATGTGTGTGGCTTTTTTGTTTCCTGGAATGTGGCACTGACTGCACAGACTTTCAAGACTGTATTTAAAGATTTTACCACGTTAATTTCTCTAAGGTTCTGTAATTGGTGTTATTAGTCACTGATTATTTATTTGGATTCCTGCATAATAGTGTTTCTATTCCAAAGGCTTTCTAGCTGTGCCCCTTAAATTACAAAACCAGAAATAGCTTTAGACAGCTGTTTGCTTTCTCTGCCTGACAATCAATAGAACAGGCTCCCTGGAGAAGAGCAGTAGTAGAGCAAGGGGTGAAATGCCCTTAATAGAGTCATGGACTTTTATCTTCTTATCAGAAAGTCTGTTTTCCCTTGGGTTACAGCAACAGCTTGATTCTGATTATGCTCCCATTTCATGCCTTTTCTTTATCCAGGATCTTGGCTTGTGCTTTTCCACACATCAGCATCAGTTCACTGCAAACAGAGCCACAGTTGGTTCCCTGGTGGGGTTTCTCCTCAATGAGCTTGTGAACGCTCACAGCATGGAGCTGGGGTTTCTCTGGTCTAACTGGGATAACTGTTAGCTACAAGGGAGCCCCTGAGAATGCAGCACTTTTCCCTAACTCAGCTACTGWAGAACACCTTAGTTCCCAGTGAGTCCATAATCCTACCTGGGATCCTGCAAACCCTGCAGGACATTTTTGTGTGCTGGAAATGAGGGGAAGCCACCTGTGGAACAAGGCTCTGAGGCAGAGGAATCTTCAAGGATTTCAGGGCTGCCAGGGACCTGAAACCCTTGGGCTATGAGGGTGAGCTGGATGTTAGTGTTGTCCCCAGAAATCACTCCTGTCACTCATTTGGGCTTGAGTGGCAAAGAGAGGCAGTGACTGAGATGGGCTCCACACAGCTGGAAATGCACAGTTCTGCACTGAGTCCCACATCTTTGCTGGGTGTGAGTCTTTTGCTCAGGTACTGGAAACTGAAACATGCTGTGAGCATGGGCTGAGTGCTTCAGAAAGCACTGGGGGAGTTAGAGCAGCAGCAGGTGGAAGCTACAGCTCATGGCATGTGTTCATGTGGGAAACAGTGCTGGAGCAGTGACCCTGCAGTGGTTCACAAAGCAGCTCCCAAGCTGCTGAACAAATCAGCAGAAAACAGTGCAGGAGCTGCTTGACAAGCTCTTACCTGAGACAGTGACCTCCATCAGAGAGGCAGGTTGGTTGCAAAAGCCTCACTAAGACTTTTTCTTTTCCTTTGCTTGCTGGTTAGGCCTTGAGAACTTGACCAGTACTGCCAGTCAGTTGAGCTGCGGGATCTGCCCAGGATGGCCATTGGCAAGGGTGATGTCAGGACCCAGGACACCCCTCTGGCTGTCCTGAGCAGCCAAGACCCCTGCCAGGGGGTATTTTTGAGAGAGACCCTGGCACAGAGCTCAAAAATGCCTGTGGTTTTGATTATGACCCGTGGAGCAAGTTACCAACCTTAGATGAAGATCTGCAAGCCAYGACAAATTAAGTAGAATGATAGTGAATTTATCACAAAGTGAAAAAGTAGATTTTGGGGTTTTTAGAATGGGGATTCAGGGGGGCAAGATGGAGAGATCTGGGCATGTCCTGCCTTTCTCCTTCTTCTTCTTGGCYTCCGTCTTCTGCTGTGATGTTGGCACTTTTAGATTAGTTTAGAGTAGAAGCTCACTGTCTAACATAGGTAATAGGTATTGGAAAGTAATTGTAAACATTGTATACRTAGTTTTTAGTATAAAGACAYAACACCGCCCCGGGGGCRGGCAGAGTGCCTCTGACTGTCCTGCTGGATGGACCTCGGCAGGRCAGGAGAAAGAATTTTATAGATAAGATACAATAAACAACYYTGAGACCGAGAAMTGGAGAGCTCTGACTCCTCCTTCAAGCGCCGGGCTGGGAAAAGAGACTTTCTAACATTTCTTGGAGTCACTCTGACCAGCTAGAAGCCCTGACAGTATGAGGCAAAGGAGGTTAGCCAAATCCCTTTTGTTTGGGGCTAGGCAAAGCTGCCCTATGTATGTTGCAGGGCAAGAGTTACCTCTGAGGGGTGGCCAGATGAGGGGCAGTAGTTTGTTAATTGATAATGAGCACGTTATCACTCCCAGGCTGTGCAGAAGRGTCTGTTTGAAAGGTTCTGTTTCCCTGCTCTGGTATCCTGGAGGCCAGAGAGCTGATGGGAACTGTTCTGCCTGCTCCTGCACAGGCTCTGTGGATGCTGGAGCCCAAGGACATCGGTGAGTGGCAGCACGAGGAGTTTTACCGCTTCATAGCGCAGGCCTACGACAAACCCCGCTACGTCCTGCACTACAAGACCGACGCTCCCCTCAACATCCGCAGCATCTTCTACGTGCCCGAGCAAGTACGTGTGCTGTCCTGGGGCCTCTGCCTAGCTGCTCTGAGAGGGGAAAAGGGCAGAGCTCCTTAGGGAAAGGAGGGGCTGCAGGGAGGAATATCCAGTGGGGCATCTCTGCAGTGGGCTGGGTGCTGCAGAGATGCACCGTCTGGGATACTGAGCCGCAACAGGAGCAGGGGGATGGCTTGGGGAGGTCCCTAGGGAAGACAGCCAAGATTTCAGCTCTTACTGGGTTCAGCATTGTAGGGAATACCACAGTGTGATGTGGGGACCCTGCACAGTGCTGGTGTTATTACCTCTGTCTCTTTTCCTGCAGAAGCCATCCATGTTTGACATCAGCAGGGAAATGGGCTCCAGCGTTGCCCTCTACAGCCGCAAAATCCTCATCCAAACCAAAGCTGCAGACATCCTGCCCAAGTGGCTGCGCTTCCTTAGAGGTGTGTGTGGGACCAGGAATAGCAGGTTATGGACAATGGCTTCCACAGGGATGAGGCAGGGGCTGCCCTCCTGAGCCTGGCACTTGTGCTTGCATCACTGTTCAAGGGTTGCTTTGTGTTCCAGGTGTTGTGGACAGTGAGGATATACCCCTGAATCTCAGCAGGGAGCTTCTGCAGGAGAGTGCCCTGATCAGGTAAGCAAGAGTATCTCTGGACTGAGATACAAGGAAAAGATGTAAAGCCATGAGGGAAAGGGGACAGTGGACTCACTACAGCCCTGTACAGAGAGACGTTCACCTAAAATGTCTTGTCTGGCTCTAGCAGCCATCTTTAAAATGGCTTGTTCCTCCTGCAGGAAGCTCCGTGATGTTTTGCAGAAGAGGTTGATCAAGTTCTTCATTGACCAGAGCAAGAAGGACCCTGAGAAATATGCCAAATTCTTTGAGGAGTAYGGGGTGTTCATGAGAGAGGGGATTGTCACAATAGCAGAACAGGATGTCAAGGTACCATGAGTCTTGAAACACTGAAGCTGATGGGAAAGATACCATGAGCTGGGATGAGGGAGACTGCTACTTCCCATGGAACTTGCATGCCCATAACTTGTGTTCCTGGGTCTGCCAAGACCTATGGATTCTCTAGTGCCTAAACTTGCACTCTTTCTGACTGGTGCTGCTTCCCATTTATTTTGAGACCCCGCAGAGTCTCCGTACCCACACTGTTGTCAGCCCTTGTCACAGACACATTTTATGAAAAATCCTTTCCTTAGGATTTTTTCTCCTGAGAAACTGAGAGGCCTCAGGAAGAAAATGTAAACAATGGTTATCTGCTGCTGTGGAATGCAACAGGTGCATCTGTGATTGGTCTCATGGGGTTGTTTCTTATTAATGGCCAATCACAGTCAGGTGGCTCAGACTCTGTCCGAGACACAAGCTTTTGTTATCATTCATTCCTTCCTTTTCTATTCTTAGCTAGCCTCCTTTCTTCTATTCTTTTAGTATAGTTTTAATATAATATATATCATAAAATAATAAATCAARCCTTCTGAAACATGGAGTCAGATCCTCSTCTCTTCCCTCATCCTAATACCCCTGCGAACACCGTCACAAGCCCTCCCTGGTGCAATGTCATCTACAACAGGCAATAAAGATGGGCCTTCCCCTCCTGTTGCCTAATTCCCATTTCCAGGAGAGCTTGACCTACATCCTCTCTAGATCACTCTTCTGCCTTTTTAATATCTGGAGCAGGAAAGGAGGGATTCAGAATCCCCTGAGCCATTTTGTAGGGCTGCCAAGAGGCACAAGAATCCTTGGGGCTGGGAGGGGTCGGGTGGAGCTCAGTGACCCAGACCCTGCTCTCACAGGAGCACGTTTCTGCAGGAGGACATAGCAAAGCTGCTGCGTTACGAGTCGTCGGCGCTGCCCGCGGGGCAGCTGACCAGCCTGAGCGACTACGGCTCGCGCATGAAGGCCGGCAGCAGGAACATCTACTACCTGTGTGCCCCCAACCGGCACCTGGCCGAGCACTCGCCCTACTTCGAGGCCATGAAGAAGAAGGACATGGAGGTGGGTGAGCAGTGGTGCCACATGTTGCAGTGTGATGTCATAGCCTGTCTCAGTTACTCTGGTTCCTTCCCCAGGTGCCAATCACCACTCCTTTCCCCCTCCCTTGCCCCCTGCTGCAGGCTGTCTGTCAATCTGGGCATTCCAGAAGGGTGTGGAGTGATTGGCAAAGTTCAAAAGATGCCTTTCAGCCCTGGGGGACATTGGGCCATCCAGGTGTCATTTGTCCCCTGAGACTCCCCCCCTTACCTGGTTGGTGGGATCCCTGCCCCCTCCCTCCCCCTCTCCCCAGGGTTAAAAGACACAGCAACCACGTGGTTCAGGGAGGTTCTGTTGGAGCTGTTGCTGCATTCAGAGGCCTGTATGCCAGGAATAAAGCCCTGGATCAAAACCCTCCAGCAGAACCCGACTCCTTTCCTTCACCTTGCCTTGAAGCTTCTCCACCAGAGGTAAACCTGAGCTCCTGCATGCCTGGACTTGTCCCAAGTGTCCAGCTGCAGCATCCAGCTGGCCAAAGGTGTCTCTGAGGTGAAACCACCACAGCTGCCACCTTTGGTCAAGCAGCAAGGGCCAGATGAGCCTGGGCACGTTCCATCCAGCTATATTGGTATTAATTCCAATAGCCAYGGCCAGGGGAACACCCTGAGCTGCTGCAGCAGTGGTCAGGGCTGGCTCTYAGGGCTGAGCAGGGCAGTGAGGCCTGTGATAGAGCCCTGCCAGCACAGTGCCTTTGCCTGGCCCCCTCTGCCTCTGCTCTGTGGCATGAGGCCAGGAGGGACCTGTCACATACCTAACTACAAGTTAAACAAAACCATTCAGCTGTTAAGAGTGTCAAAGGAGGGCCATGGGAGTGGTGAAGGGCACGGAGGAGAGGCCATATGAGGAGGGGCTGGGKACACTTGGTCTGCTCAGCTTGAGGAAAGGAGACTGAGGGGAGACCTCACTGTGGTCTTCAACRTCCTCACAAGGGCCAGCAGAGGGGCAGTTGTCCATCTCTTCACTCTCATGACCAGTGGCAGGACCCAAGGGAATGGCTGGAGCTCAGCTGGGAGGTTTGGGTTGGGTATCAGGAGAAAGTTTTCACCCAGAGATGTYAGACACTGGGACAGGCTCCCCAGGGAAGTGCTCACAGCACCAAGCCTGCCTAAGTTCAAGAAGCATTTGGACARTGCTCTCAGACATAGGGATTGCTGGGGTGTGCTGCACAAGGACAAGAGCTGGGACAATGATCCTGATGGATCCCCTACAACTCATCATATTTTGTGATTTAGTATTTGTACAGACAGTTGGTTCTTATATCTATTTCCTACCTTTGCTGGACSCCAGAGCAGGAGCCTGGGAGCTGCTGTGCAGGGCTGGAATTGTGTCATAGCTGTCCTCTGTGGGCAGGTGGCCCTCTCAGATCTGGAGTCAGTGCTGGTTCTCACTTTCCCTGGGCAGCAGGACTTGCTCAGCTGCAGACCTGCCACCCATGGTAACAAATCCCTCCCAGGGTTTGCTTTCATGTCAGGCCCTGAGTGGCAGTCACTGTGGGGTTGAACCTGTGAGTTTCCTGTGTGAAGTTCCTGCTGTTTGGTACAGGGCTGCCTTGGGAAGGAGGGAATGCTGTTACATCCCAAACAACGTGTTGCTGTCCCTTTGTTGGCACAGGTGCTGTTCTGCTATGAGCAGTTTGATGAGCTGACACTCTTGCACCTCCGAGAGTTTGACAAGAAGAAGCTGATCTCTGTGGAGACAGACATTGTTGTTGATCACTATAAGGAAGAGAAGTTTGAGGAGAGCCGCCCAGGTACCGTGAGGCTCCCCTGTCCCCTCCTGCTGCACACTGCCCTGCTACCCTGGGCAAGCAGGGAGGGGACACCTTCCTCCCCTGCTCTTGCAGCTCCTGAGCAAGAGCCTTCCACCCTCCCATTCTCATGGTCTGAGGCAGCTTAGAGGTTTTGCAGACTGGATTCATCTCACATGATCAAAGTTAAATGGAATGTCATGTGTGGAGTTGCCATGATTTTATTTCAACCTCATGCATACATCTGGTGCCCAGAGAGAGGCAGGCAGCCCCTGGCAAGGCATGAGCCTGCCCTCTCCAGGTATGGCACGGTCTGGGATGAGGATATGTAGGTGTGTGCTGAGTGGTGCTGCACTCTCMCAAGAGAACTGATAAATAGAAGTGTGAAATGGAAGAGTGAAAACTCAGCTCATTGTCCATTGCACACTACAGATGCACACTCAGATGTGCCCTCTTTCCCTGCCAGCTGGAGAACGTCTGACAGAGAAGGAGGCTGAGGATCTGATGGCCTGGATGAGRAATGCCTTAGGCTCTCGAGTCACTGGGGTGAAGGTGGGTATTCTGTGTCTGGTAACTGAGTTCAGGAGATCCATGGAGGTAACAATCTAGGGAAAAAGGACAATAGGTGGTTGGGGAACTGCTGCCACAGATTTTTCTTTGGACACTGTGGGAAGACATCTCTGTGCCTCCTGTGTGTAAGTGGTGTTGATGCTGGCATTTGTCATTGGATGATCAGTGTGGCAGCAGAAGAACCACATCTCTGTGTATTGAGCAAAGCCCATTTTGCAGTCGATGTTCAGGTTACCAGAACAGGCTGGTGACTTTTCTTGCTTGTGCAAAGGTGTATTGGCAAGGAATGCTTTGGGTCCAGCTGCAGCCACTGCCTGTGGACTGTGGGACCATTTGGGCCCCCATCTTTCCTGCTGGTTTAGACAGCTCCTGTGGGATGGGAATGAATCCATGTGGAGGCTTGGTGTGGATCTGTGCTGAGGAGACTCCAAGTCCTCGGACTTTCCCCAYATGTCCAGGCTTTCCACATCGATAACAGTCTTTTGGAAGTCTCATTTTGCTATGTCTCATTGTTCTGCTGAAGTGCTGAGTTGAGGACATCAAGGGTTTTTTGCAAGTTTGTCATCCTTTGCTTCTGCTTGATTTGTGAAAGCTTTTTCAAGTCTCTCCCAGAGTGTTTCCTTGAATTGTAGCTGTGTTGAGGGCTGCCARTTTTACTGCAGGCTCTATAATTTGGGGCAAGGCAGGATCAGGATCTTGCAAGCCTTGGGTGATCTTTCTCCAYTCTGGACGTGCACTGTCCATGGCAGCCCTGACCGGTGCTTGTGCTGCAGGTGACCACGCGGCTGGACACACACCCTGCCATGATCACCGTGCTGGAGATGGGCGCTGCCCGCCACTTCCTGCGCATGCAGCAGCTGGCCAAGACCCAGGAGGAGCGAGCCCAGCTCCTGCAGCCCACCCTGGAGATCAACACAGGGTAAGGGGGACAGCACCAGCACTAGGCCTGGGGCACAGCAGCCTCTCAGAAGTGGAGGCAGAGAGGAGGCAGTGTAAGGCTGCCAATTAGCAGAGTCCTTCCCATTAAGTGCAGTCAGTGCCACAGAGCCTTAATCTGTGAGTCTGTGTGGCACTTTCAGTGTGCCCCCACACACAGTGTGCAGCCCTCTGGGGACCATGGGGGTTGTAGGGACAGATAGGAGAGAAAAGAGAAGCCCCCAAAACAGGAACAAGGAAGTTGACTTTGGTGACCCACTGTGACTTAGCTGCTCATTCTGGAAATAATTTCTCACTGTGTCCTAAATCAGCACGTTTCAGTGTTGATGTTTCTCTTACAGGCATGCTCTGATTAAGAAGCTCAGTGAGCTGAAGGACAGTCAGCCTGATCTGGCCCAGATGCTGCTTGACCAGGTGAGAGCTGGACCTTCTCCAAAAGCAGCACCATCCTTCCCAGAACCAGCTTGCAGACCATGCATGGCAGGGAACAGGGTGAACCATTACAGTGGGCAGGAGTCACATCCTTCTGTGGCCCCTGGGTATTCTGGGACTTGTGGTCGATGTTTTCCTAGCAGGTACCCTAGAAGACATTCTTGGTTTCAGCATGCAGGTCCTGGGAGGGACATTCCCTTCCTCCCTCAGGCAGGTTGTTTTGGTGCTTATTTAGTGCTTTCTTCTCTTATTCAGATTTATGAGAATGCYATGATTGCAGCAGGACTGAATGAGGATCCCAGGCCAATGGTGAACCGGCTGAACGAACTCCTCACCAGAATCCTGGAGAAGAACTGAGCCCCAAGGACTGAAGGATGAACTCTGTGCTGATCTTGCCTCAGGCACAGCCACTCTCAGCAGCTGCTTGCAGGCACTGTCCAGCACAGGTTCACGGGCAGAGGGGCAGGGACAGTGCAGGGGACATCCAGCCCTCCCTGCATGGGGAGGAGCCACCTGTAATTATCAGATCCCACGTCATCAGCTTGTTCAAAGTGCAGTGCTCTTAGTGGGGACAAAATCCAGAGGTTGTTGCTTAAATAATGTGCCCAAATTTCTGACATGAGCCTGAAGAGCCTCATTTCACACTGTTTCTAAAAATGGCCTTTCTTAAAACAGATGTTGGCAGCAAGATCCCCAGTTAGGTCTGTGAATACACCCCCCTRTCCACAAAATCCTTGCTCACCTTTGTGCTCTGAACAAGCACTGGAAAAATCAATTAATTAGTTAAGAAACCTCCAGGTCTGACCAGGGAGGAGCAGTTTGCTGGCATGGAGACAGCTTGCTGCCTTTGGCAGACACAGATACTGTTGGTGGAACATGTCAGTGCAATCCCATGGCAGAAAAGATCACTGAGCTGCTGGCTGAGTTCATCCTGGTCTTGTGGAAAAAGGGAAGTAACTGGGAGGCAGCTTTCTACTGTGTGGCTTTCTGGAGAGTCTGTGGGATAAACTGCACACCTAGCTGATCTGTATTTATGATAAATAAACACCTATTTTCCAGACATGCCCCCCACTTCACTCTCCTCTTTATTTTGTTGGTCTTCATGTCTTCCAGCTGGTGATGTTGGTTTGTCTCTCTTTGGATGTCTTTTGGTTCTTCAGGGCATCAAGCACTGGACATGGTTGCTGTGAAAACAAGAGAGCATAGAGGGAAAGCAGGAGAATCTGTAGCTATGAGCCCTGTTAGTTTTGTCTCTGAAAATGGGATGAAGCCCTTGGTTTGAATCAAGGAGCAGTGGCTGTTCAGACAGAAATGCCATGCTGGATTCCCTCTGTGTCTGCTTTACACCATGCAAATGCTTTATAAGAATCCTTTCTCCTGCTCAGTGGGGCTCTGAGCAGCCCTGGTATTTGTTTAGCTTATCTTTAAATTGCCAGATTAGGATGCTGGGACTGGGTGTGGTTAACTCTTTGGGTGCTGTGCTGGACAGGACAACYTCCAGCTCTTTAAGCTACAGGAAGCCTGGCTGTGCACAGAGGAGTGAAAAATTCCTGCTGCTTGGGGGACCATTTGAGAAGTTTTATTAACACCACCTAACATTTCATTTTTATTCAGATGCAGAAGAGGAAAAAAATAGTGACAGTTTAGAGGGTGCTGAGACAATCAAGGAGCCATCTTCTCCATCCTACAGCACTGGTGATACATCCTGTCAGGAACATTGTGGCCAGCAGGACCAGGGCAGTGACTGTCCCCATGGGCATTGCTGGGGCAGCTCCAGTCCTGGTCCCCTCCCAACAAGGAAGACATTGACAGGCTGGAGCATGTTCACAGAGGAGAACAGTGCTCCTCACCAGGAGCAGCTGAGGGAGGTGGGGRGAAAGGGAGGCTCAGGGGAAACCTTCTGGCTCTGCACAACTCC
>JACDOX010000364.1:358913-374067 GCA_014549065.1 Cardinalis cardinalis
GAGGGGCCAGCCAGGTGGGAGTCAGGTTCTGCACCCAGGGAACAGGGACAGGATGAGAGGGAACAGCCTCAAGTTATGCCAAGAAGGTTCAGATCAGATATTGGGAAAAATTCTTCACTGAAAGTGAAGTGTGCCACTGGCACAGCTGCCTGGGGCAGTGGTGGAGTCACCATCCSTGGAGAGATTCAAAAGCCATGTGGATGTGGCACTTGGGACATGGGCTAGTGCTACATTAATGGTTGGACTTGAGGATCTTTTCCAACCCAAATGATTCTGTGATTGTAACACGGACTGAAGCAATTAAAACCTTTGGTGATTTGTGCTGGGAGCAGCACAGCAGGTGAGTGTGGAATCCTGCAAGCTGCACACCTGATAAAGTGCCTAAAAATAGGAGTGCTGATACAACGAGCTGGGGCTGGATGCTGGTTTGTGACCTTTGCTGCACTGAGCAGCAGAGTGTGCTTGGAGCTGGCCATGAGCTGCCTGACACATCTTGAACCTCCCCATCCTGTGAATCCTCCAGGAATCCCAGCAGCCCTTCAGGTGCTCATTTTTTGCCATGAGGGATTTGTGACTATAATGTCAAATAAAATGTCTGTTACTGGAGTGCACACCYACCCTGTGTCCCTGTGCCCATCAAACATGGGGAGAGGTGGTGATAGTCCTGGGATTCAGGAAGGAACCACAGTAGCAGGATCAGGAGGGTGCTTTGGCCCAAATCTCACATGTTCTATCACTGCTTTGTCTGAGCCACTGGATCCTCACCTCTGGAACTCAGCTTTTCCTTTTATTTTGCAAACACCTGCAGGGAATGCTGGTGTGTGAGGATGATATTCCTGGCTAACAGAGCAGATCCTGGTGGGAAAAGGTGGGTGTATGGCATCATGTTGATGAACACAAACTGAAGTGCTGATGGGAACATGGGGAAGCTGCTCTAAAGCTGGAGTCTGGATGATGATTCCGTGTCTGAAAGGGCAACAGAGGCTCTTTGGTAAACAGTTTCCTGTAAGCAATGCTGCTTTGTGCAGAAAATTGATCTACTGGATTTAATTTTTTTTCTGGGATCTCATTTACAGCTGCCTGACTTTATCTTGGGTTAGGTTCCTGGGGTTTTGTGGGGGGTTGTTCATTTTTCACTACAAGTTAAACTTTGTGTGCTGAAAAGCCATTGGTGATAAGCAGCGTGGCTTCCTCTCCTGCCCTGCCCAGGCTCATCAGCTGTGAAGTCAAACCTATATTCTCCAGGGCAGAAGATGGAAAATATTTATGGGGAGTGAAATGCAGTTTGAAAGGACATTCCAGAGACCTCGTGCTTCCAAACTTGGACAGAATCCCTCTCATGTCTGGCGTGGGATGTTGAAACTGGACTGGCCATAAAGTGCATCAGGGGGCCACACTCAGAACAGTTTTCTCTTGTCCAGACTTCCTGCTGAGACCATCGAGAGTGTCTTGGGTAGGCTCCAGGTCTGTGATTTATGGACAAACCACAAGCCAGGAATCTGCACTCTAAGCTTCTTGAGCAGCAACTGTTTAAAACATTATGGGAAGAAATGGCCACTGTTTCCAAGAGAAGAAAACTTGGGAGCCATTATTAATGTTTAGGACTTCTGCAGTTATTAATTAATCCTCCTGCTCTTGTTGTGAAGTGAATCAGAATTATTCTTACTGTACAAATAAGGTCTGCATGGAGCTTAAATAGATTTCCTTAAGAGACACAATTGATCTGCAGTATGGACACAGCACAGGACCGCAGAATCCCAGCACTAAGTGAAACAGACCCCTCCAGGATCCAGAGSCATGAAAAAATGGATTTGGACGAGGCAGTAAACACAAACTTACAGCACCTTCAAGAGGCTSTGCCCAACCCTGCTCAGCTGAAAGTTCTTTCCAGGGCAGTTCTAGATCTGCCCAAATCTTACCCATTGAAAYCATGTTGTTTCCCAATAACTCCTGGTTCAAAAATACCTGAGACTTCAGAGAATCTGAAATCTTGGCTGCTTCTTTTTATCCTGTACTAAGTCTCTTCCAGCTGGTTTTCTCCCCTATTGTTTGGGAAGAAAAGGATGCTAAAATCATCATCTTTTGTTTCTCTTTTACCTCCCTTTACACTTCACCTGCATCTTCCCTGGGGCACTCCATGGCTGATGCTGTGGTTTGATCCTCTCCAGGCTAGGGGAGGATTTTCTCTGCCTGGACACTCATTTCCTCATTCTTCCAGGATAAGCACTGTTCCTTGGTGCTTGAGCTCCTTCTAGCAAGAATTTCATCTAAAATCACAAAATCCTTCCCATCACATCCTTCCTGGAACTGGTTTATGTGCAAACAAGTGGGARTAACTAAAGTCTGCCATTAAGTCCTGGCTGAAATGGAAGAGCTGGCAGGAGCACAGGGACCAAAAGCTTCAGTAGGTATTCAAATTTGTAAAGATTCCTGATRGTCTCATTGTTAAATCTATTTACAGCAGCAGGAAAGATGAAAAATTAGGGAAAGAAGTAGTTTCCTTGTCTTTTTAAATCCACATGGCAAAAGGTATTGTGATGAGTTGTCCATTAAACATCCATCCAGTGTTATTCCAAATGTCATGACAGGATCTGAGGGGCTTTGGGGTCAGTTCATCCAGAAGCAGTCTGAGGAGCCAAGCAGAGCYTGTTCTCCCTCTGCAGCCCAAGTAAACCAGGCCTAACTGGGGTTAAAACCCAGTCCAGAACTAGATCCATAAACCASTCCTTCATGGAACTGTGCCACATTAAATCCTTTGAATCCCAGGAAGTCAGAACTGTGGCAGGAGGCAGARGGAGATTCAGCTGCAGTTTTGTTTCTTAGTCCCTGGACTTGTTCTGTCCCAAGTAGTTGAGCAGGTATTTTATAAAACAAGTGTCCAAAGTTACCTCGCACCATGCTTCAGGAAATC
The DNA here is from genome assembly GCA_014549065.1 of Cardinalis cardinalis. Lineage (NCBI taxonomy): Eukaryota > Metazoa > Chordata > Aves > Passeriformes > Cardinalidae > Cardinalis > Cardinalis cardinalis. Next base: position 361,825 of record JACDOX010000364.1, read on the forward strand.
AAAGGACAGGGGTTAGGGTTTTTAGATGGGAACTGTATTTTMATGTGTTCAGAGATTCTTTAATGCCCAGTGCCCTGGCTGAATGATGGTGATTCTTCTTGGAAATGATAATTCATTTCACTCCCCAGGAGAACCAGATGGGTTTTGGTTTATACCACYCACACTCGTGCCATGTGAGTTACTGAATGGAAACAGGCTTGTTTTCCTGGCAGGTTACAGAGGAGATGGAYACAGTGGCCTGTACCATCCCAAAATTCACACTTGAGAGGAAAACAAACCAAGCTGCTCTTGAGGAAAAGGCTGCATTTTCCTTTGTTTGGYCCTTTCAAGTCTCTGTGCTGAGTTTGCACTGAGCTGTCATCCAGAAGGGAGATTAACACAAATTGATGTCAACCCAAACCTTCCTCATTGGAATTGGCCTCAGTGGCTGCTTCTGTGAGCACTGCTGACCTGGATTGAATCAATTTGTATGAAAAGTTTAAAAAAGCTTATCTGAAGATGCCAAAGAGCCACCACGTTACAAATCTTAACAGAGAGCAGGGGATCTGCTCTTAAACTGAGCAGAAAGTGAAGCAGAAATTTTGRGCAATGCTGACTGCAGCATAGTGGGGATGAATATGGACATTCTGTATAATATGTAACTTGTGTGTCACAGATATGTAGAAAACAATATTTACTATAAATTCCACTGCACAGCCAATTCTAGCAGTTATTTTGAAAACCTTTTCATGTCAGCAATAATGTTCACAAGTCCCATAATGGTTGTTTTCTGCAGAGACAACCCAAAGCCCGAGGGTGACAGTAAATACCCTGCCTCTCTTAGTGTGTCCCAAGTGCTGTAATTCAGGGGTGAGTACACATTAAATTAAACCAAAATTTTAATTCTGGAGCCTAAAACACTGCAGCCCTGAGCCCTATCTGATACAGAGCAGTTCCCTGTGAGGGGGAGGAAAAGTGAATTATTGAAAAATTGGGCGTGCAAGTCAGATCAGCAGCCTGATTTTGGGAGTTCTCCTTGCTGCAGCTGTCACTGTTGCTGCATCCTCCAGGTGATGCTGGCTACAAATTGTGACCAGAGAACCAGAGAACCACGTCCTTGCTGCCTTTAGGAATGGCCTTGAGATGTCCTGTGAAATGGATGCCATTTGGGAGCCAGGATGGGCCATTAAGTGCCAGTGCTTTTGGATGCATCTTCACTGGGAATACCACAATTCACTTGGCTTTTGAGTGCTTCTGAGCTCAGTTTAGGGCWTTGTGCAACGAGATGTTCTTGTGCCTTGGTGCAGTTCCTGTGTCTTGGTTCAGAACCGGAGTATTTTCAGTCTGTTTGTGCAAGGGGCACTTGCAAGTCCTTGCAGGATTTTGTTCTRAGGGCTCCTAATTCCCACCAGTGCAGCAACTTGAGCGAGAACTGGAATAAACCAGCAGAAGTGTCAAAAGACACAAACCAAAGAATTTCTTCTCATCAGTTTTGACAGGGACATGTTGAACCTCTGGGGAAGATTCACTGCAGAAAATACACTCCTTAGTTCTGCCAAAATAAACATTCTTTGCTTAAAATTCCAGGATTTCCAGCTAAAATGGTTTGGACAGATTAAAAATTAAATTGCTTTGCTGGAAGTAAAAACTCCAGTGCCTCAAAAGCTTATTTCATTCTAAAAATTGTAGTTGATTCTTTTTTCTTAACATTTCCAAACAGGCAATGCCATGACAGCCTCAGGTTCTTTTGGTGATGTCAAATTATGGAGTGAGATGTAATTATGGGCCAATGTTATGTGTGAAGGAGACATCACATTGTTCACCATTAGAACTGATTTGCAGTTATTAGTGAAGTGCCTGCCTTGGTGTTTTCAAAGCTCCTGCATGTTCTGGGTACCACTAAACCTCTTTCCTCTGCCTCCTGGCCTGTTAGGAAGTGCTGCTCAGGAATGATTTTGGTTCTTGCCACAGCCAGACTGAGCATTGAGAAAGAAGTTCTGATTTCAACATTGAAATCGTCATTTCAATCACACATTTAAATGCAGATACAGCATGTGAACCTTCCCTCCCACCCCATCTCAGGTGATTTTACACCTGCAAACCTCTGGCCACAATTAGCTAATGATTTGGAAGAAATTACTGTTGATCCTGACTCCAAGGTGATACTCACTGAGGATCCTGAGCTGGAGCTAAATGTAGTGAGTAGAGCACTTGTTTTCCTGCTCAACTCCAGGCAGAAAGAAGTACAAAAAAAAAAAAAAAGAGGCAATGCTCTTTTGACAGAAAAGTTTGAGTTATGCCACTGCTCACCGTGAAATTTCAGTTTTTCCATCAATTTCCACATRAGCAGCACAGCTTTGATTACAACCCTAAAACATTACAATTGTAATGGGCTTCAGCTGCACAGACGGCACAAGCGTGGCTGAGCTTTTAAGGTGGAGACGAGTGATTTTAAATGTTAGTTCAGTGCTCACGAGCAAGTGGTGTGCATTTCTCTCCCTACTTAAAATTTATATTTTTATAGATAGATTGATTTATATATATTGGAACTCATTAAAGAGATAAACGAGCCGTGCTATACCATATGCTCCCCTCTTTCGGTGGTGTTCTGGCCATTCGCCTCAGGGACAGGCGGTGCCAAGGACTCGACCAAACGCCCTCCATGTTCTTACTTTACGTCCCTGCCGGGCTCGTTGGGGCCGTGAGGGGGGACGTGGTGACSGGGTCGCCGCCGGTGGCCCGGCCCGCCCGCTTCGTGCTAGGTTCGCCTCAGTAGACACTGCCGCCCCGTCGGAAAGAGGCTCAGTGTGTTCCCCGGGACAGACGAGAGGCCCTCGGTCCCGCCGACGGGACAGGAGGAGCTCCCGGCTCCGTGAGGGGAACGGAAGGTGGGGGGGGGGGCGAGAACGGTCCCCACAACCGATGGCGGGAAGGCAGTGCGCATGCGCGGGTAGCGTGAGGGCCTTGCAGCGTCCCACCGGCCAGGCCTGCGCATGCGCGTCGCTCCGCGCCCGCAGCGAGCCGAGCAACRCGGCTGGAACCCCGCGCATGCGCTCCGGCCGCGCACCGGGGCTCCCCGCCGTGGCGGCGGGGCGCGGGCAGGGCCGCCAGCCCGGGGCGCGGACAGGTGGGTGGGCGGCCGGGCCGCAGCGGCGGGCCCTGCCCGGGCTGGGGCAGGCGGGCGGGAAGCGCTCCCAGCGGCGGCAGGCGGGCGGGCGGGAGTGACGTCATGACGCCGGTGCTTTCAGCGCGACGCGGCGCCACCTGGTGGCGGGGAGGGGGTGGCGTTGGACGCGGGGTTGGCCTCATCACAGGCGTTATGTCATCGATATGACGTCATTGTGTGACGTCGCCCGCATGACGTCATTGCCGGGCGCACGGGGCGGTCCCTGTGGGGCTGAGGGGAGCCCAGGCCCCGAGCGGGCCCGGCCGGAGCTCAAGCTCAGCCCCGGGGCAGCRCCCGGGCACAAACGGTGCCGGAGGATGCAGCTCCATCCTCGGTGCTGGCGTCAAAGGCAGAAATTCGGGCACAGAGCAGAGGCTGAGCTGCTCAGGGTAAGGAGAGGGGACGCCAGGGATCCGAGCAGCTCTTCCACTGCCAGCCGGGAGTATTCCCTGGAAACGTTCTACGGGCCCAGCTTCAAAGCAAGCTTCTTTCTAGCAGTTACCGGGGAAAGCAATTCTCTGCATTTGTTGCAGAGAATTGACAACGTGGAGTTTTATCTGGTGTTTCCAGGCTCAGGGGCACACGGAGCAGAATATTCAGGGGATGAAGAGGGAGTCTGGACAGGAGCCTGGAGCCACAGCCCGAGGGGGGATGGCTCCCCAGTGCCCCAGGCAGGGTTAGATGGGATATTGAGGAGAAATTGGGACATTGAGGAGACATTGCTCCCTGTGAGGGTGCCCAGAGCAGCTGGGGCTGCCCCTGGATCCCTGGCAGTGCCCAAGGCCAGGCTGGGCAGGGCTGGGAGCAGCCTGGACAGTGGGAGGTGTCCCTGCCATGGCAGGGGGTGAGGGTGGGATGAGCCTTAAGATGGTTTCCAGCCCCACAATTCCATCATTCTGTGGTGTGGGCCTGCCTTGAAGGGAGGCAGTGTCAGCTGCTATACTGACAACACTTGGKCCCTGAACCTGCAGACACACAGGTGTTTATTTTAACCAGGCAGATTTTAGATAAAGCCAAAATTACAGCTGGGCAAAACCAGTGKGACTCCAGTACAGCCTAAAGGCAGTGACATTGGCTGTTGCTCAGTGTTGACTCTGCATGAACTCTCAAAAATCACAAACTGGATTTTGTCTACAAAAAAAGGCCCTTGTGTGCTTGGCTTTTGTATMTGTTCAAAATACTGTTCTTCCTGTCCTGGTGCTGCCTTTGCCCTTTGGTTTTGGTGTTAGATGGGAACAGTTATCTGGACAGCAGTAAAGATGTGTCAGAGGCAAACTGGAAACAGAAGGAATTGTTGCCATAAGCTTTACATTTGGAAGAAAATGGACCTGAAGTTCTTTTGAGTCTTTGCTTTCCCACTGGCTTAATTTCCATTACATGCAGAGTGTTGAGGGGTTCAGTGTAGCTCTTGTGTGTGATTTTAGCTGAGAAGAGAGCAAGTTATTCATTGCTATGAATTAATGAAGTGTTAGGTGAAAGATGCATTATCAGGTCAGCTGAAGAAATCCATTATGAGTTTGGTCACCTTTTCAAAGAGAGCATCCTCYAGTTTTAGAGAAATCAAGATACTTTGTTAAATTTCTCCTAATATTTGGCTTCAACTTAATCACAAAGCAGAAGATATGATTTTTGGGAAAAATCAGTAGAACTGCCCTTGTTTTAAGTGAATGTGCACTTCAGAATAACACTGCCTTCTTGGAAAGGCATGGCTTGAATATTTAACATGGAAGTGTTCTTACTTCTCTTTATTTTCACTTTTTCATTAATTATTCAGTTCATCCTCTTGCCACAAATATCACTGCTCCATTCTTGATCTACAAAATAGCAGAACTGATTAACATGGTCACAATTACCCCTGTTGGAGTGGATCAGGCCCCTGGGACAAGGTCACACTGAGGTTTGGAAGAATGATGGGCTGTCCAGGGGTTCCCTTTCTTGGCAGCTTGGTCCTGGTGCTTGGGGTCTCTCCCAGCTCAGTTCCTAAGGTAAAGAACAGAAAAACAGGACAGGCAGAGAGTTAATCTCTGTGGGGTGGCACTAGATACATGAGTGCTCAGTGGCAGCTGTTTGCAGCTGCATTTGGAAACTTATCTWGCTGCATTTTAATAATTTTAAATGCCTTGTATTGATTTTGTTGGATTTTAATTAATCATTTTGTCCCTTGATACTCCTTTAGTGGCTTATAGAAGAATTACCCCTCTGGTGGCACASAGAGCTCTGATTATTAGCTGAATGTGGGTCTGGGTTTTTATAAACTGTGTTGATTTGGCTTAATTTTATTATCCCTCATTATTCATCAATTCCCATATAAGCCCTTTCTTTATCAGCCTGGTGTTGAGCTCAGTCTGTAAAATGAGTGTTTACTTCCCTAATTGTCCTTTTTGAAAAATCACAGTGACTTCTGCTTGCAAATGATCTGATTCTGTTGACAGAAGCACCTTCAGCAGCTGCATTTCAGTGTGCTTTGGATTGCTCCTAAAATAGGCTGCTTTCAGCACCATCAGGGGGTGGATATTATGGAAACATTTAGGATTTGCAGGATTAACAGTTCCACAGTTTGATGTAGTGGCCTTGGTAGGTTTTTCTTCTTGATTTCTTGTACACCAAAAARTGTCTTTTTTGAAAGTCCTTAACTTTTTCTGACAAGGTGATTTTACCTCCTGGTTTTAATACATTGCATTGTTTATATTCAGAATCCAATTCCATCACCATGATATTATTTTACATCTTTGTTTTTATTATCACTCTGATTACTTTTCTTTCTCGGAAAACCAAGTGAATTTTTATCAATTATTTTTCTCTTTATTCATTTTTAGGACCTCTATCTACTGAAATGTTTTTATTCGGTCCTTAAAATCAATTGTATTATTCTCTTTAAATTAATAACTTGTTGTTTTCAGTCAAACCAATTTGATTTTTGCATCACCAGCTGCTTCTCTTTGTGATTTATGTGCTGCTGTGTTTGCATACAACCGTTAGTTTTTATTTCCCTTCACTTCCCCTTTATCCTTCCAGAGGAGATACAAAGTGAATTTTCTATTCTTTGGACGTGTTGGTAGAGGGACACTTTGTTGTGTAAGTAATGATTTTAAATTCTGTCTGGAGTGTGAGAGATTTTTTTGGTGCCTGTGAAATGCTTTGAAATGCTTTGCCAGATGAGCAGGGTGCTGGCAGGGGGAGGTGTAGCCCTGAACAGGAATGTGAGCACTGAAGGGATATCAGATATGGAAGTGGGTGGTGCCAGATGGACGCTGAAGCTGATCCCTGCTAAGATTGCTCCTTGCAATCTCAGGATGATTTTCCTACCTAGCATTCCCTTGTTCATAGAGACTTGAATTAATTTCTCATTTCCTATTTTCCACATCTGGTTTTGTTACCATTATCTGGCAGAGACCAGGACAAGAGAGTTGTACCTCTTTGGATTCATGTTTTGCACTTACATTTGTTCTCTCCTCACAGAACAAGCCCTCTTGTCCTCAGTGTTAAATTTTTTGCACTTTTGCAGCCTCAGAGACCCTGCACTGTGCAGATGCAGTGTCATGTCTTTATAAAGCAGTGATAAAGGTGTTGGTTAGTGCAGAGAACAGGCTCTAATGAGGAATCCATAAAAGGCTGGAGGATAATGTGCTTTTTCAGAAGTCACACCATTGACATGTAGGTTCTTCTCCATCAAGAACGGGTAGGAAGATTTTTTGTTACAAGATTTGGTCTGGAGGAATCCCTAGAGACCTTCTGGTGTGGCTGCCAGAAAAAAACASTGCAGAAATTCTTCCCTCTTGCAGTGTTTGGTCTGACTTGGCTGGAAGTTTTATCACTAACCCTCATATCTTTGGCTGCAGCTCCCACAACAGGAGAAGAAGGTGATGAAAGTTCCAGCACCAGCCCAAGTGGTGCCTCCCATCATCCTGCTGCTGCCAGCACTCTGTAATTAGTGTGGGTCATCCAGGCCCTGGCAATTAGCTGATTTCTGAAGATTGGGGTGGGGTAGAAAGGTGCCTTCCTTTGGACTCACTCCAGCAGGTCCACGTCCTTCCTGTGCTGGGGRCCCCAGACATTAATTCAAGTTTTGGTTTTGCCTCACTTTCTAATGTTAATTAATCCCATTTCCCTTAGCATTTCTGGTGAAATACAGGAGATTGCTTCCAAGGTGCTTTCCTGGTTTTGGAAGTATAAAGTGAATTTTTCTTTCAAGATGAGAGGAGTTGAGGAGRAGATGTGCTGTGGTGCTCAGGAGAGGAGAAGGTTTCTGCTGTGTGCAAGTTGTGGAGGCCTGCCCAGCACTGATGGGCTGTTGTAGCCACGGTGATGACATGTTCTTGGAGACTGAGATGGCAGGAGAATTGTTCCTGGAGCAGACAGAGAGTGTAAAGCAGCAAGGGAGCAGGCCCAAATGTTGTGTGCTTGAGAGCATGTCATGTTGGACTGCTGGTGGAAAAATGTTTGAGGGGGTTAAAAGAGAGGCTGCTCTGAAAAGTGGGAGGGTTAAAACAGATGTTTTAGCTGTTTGGGGTTTTTTAAGGGTTTTCTGATTTAACTAAGTAATTGCAAGGCAGTAAATTGAAGGTATGTAGTAGSTGCATACTTTTAAATCACAGAATTACAGAATAATTTGAGTTGGAAGGGTCTTCAAAGATCGTCCAGTTCCACCCCCCTGCTCTGGACAGGGACACCTTCCACTATTCCAGATTGCTCCAAGCCCTGTCCAGCCTGGCCTGGAACACTTCAAGGATGGGGCACCCTGTGCCAGGGCCTCACCACCCTCCCAGGGAAGATTTTCTTCCCCATATCCCATCTAATCCCTGGCAGTGGGGAGCCATTGCCCCTTGTCCTGTCACTCCAGGCCCTTGCCCAAAGTCCTTCTCCATCTTTTTTGTAGGCTGCCATCAAGCACCTATTGAAATGGTGCAAAGGATTATCAAGAGCAGTCATTTCAAAATACACTAAATCCATCCTTTTACCTTGCTTTTCCAGGTTCCATCTTTCATTCTTACTAGTCCTGCTTTGTACCATTTTGCTGATCCATGTTTACTTGAAGGGCACAGCTGGGCTATGGATTTGGCATCTCAGTGAACAGGTAAGTGATGCTGGTTATTTTATTTGTGATTTGTTGAGTCCTAAAAACATCCAAAATGAATTGAATATTATACTGAAAGAAATTACTTTCAAAACCATTACATTTGAGCTCAATAAACTGGTGCCAAAGGTGGTTATTAGGGGCAGCAATAGCAGCAGCTCCAGGAATACTGAGATGTTGAACAGAGTAGGAACCTGTGGGTCTGGAAAGGGAGGAATAATACAGATAAATTCTTAGTTTTGCATCAGAGTTTGATCTGATCTGCCTGGGACACTGAATATTGATAACAAATGCCAAAGTGCTGCTCTRTTTCAAAGTTTAATATCAGGAACTGAGCATAAATAATCCAGCAGTACAGATGTGTCTGAGGTATTTAGAGCCATGTAGGATGTGAGACTTGGGACTTCTCCACATGCTGTCTCCTTMTTACAAGAAAATGGTCAATTTACAGTTAGAACTACCCCAGTGTTCTGTCCAGAAAAAGTAAATTTATGAACTGGCTACATAAAACCTCTGTTTCTAACAGAAAATTACTCCAAGATTCACAGCAAAATCCTCTGCAGGTCTGGGAGCCTGAGTTTAAAATAAATAAATCCATTAACATCTGTAATTGCTTATAGGAAAGGCTGACCCATGGAAGTGTGTAACCAGCATTCCTCAGCCTCTCATGTCTGCAGCCAAGCCATTTGAGAAAACAATYCCCCTTGTGGTTTTCCTGCTTTTTGAGCCTTTCTGTGCCCAGAGCTTTACTGGAGTAACTGGACCACAGCTGCTGCCATTCCAAGTGAAACACTCTGCTTTAGGTTTGAAAGAAGTAGGTTTTGGGAGCAATAAAAACCCCTGGTAAAATAGCCAGAACCATCATGAACTCAGGACTAGGAAGAAGGGGACAATGAAAACATGTAAGARTAGAGCTCTAGTTTTAATGTTGATGGAATTTCCATCTGGACACTGTACCCAGTGCTGTTCCAGGTAATCCCTGCCTGGTACTGCTGTTCTTGCTGTAGCTGAAAAGATTAAGAAATTCATTTAAAAATACCATTTATTTAGTCTGTTTACCTCATATATGTGACAGCAGTTTGGGAAACATGATCAGTGCTGTGGTTTATTGAGTACTCAGGGGAAGAATTCAGCAGGAGCAGGAGAGCTAATCCTAAGTGAGCAACAGTGGAAGTAAGAGGAGAGAAAAGGTGAAGGTGTTTAATGGAATTTTCTCTGACTTGTCCTAAAACCCCTTCTGAGGTGCCAGAAACTCCATTTATTTACTTTTCAAATGAGGTTRGGCTCTCTCCTCTGAAACTGTAATGTCTCAAAGTGTTCAACACTCCAGAATCACTGCATGAGCTGAAGGATGGGGCTTTTCCTGCTGCATTTGCTGGTCTTGTGCTATATAAGTAGGGATGTTGTGTAACAGGACTGTCTGAATCTAGAGCTCCAAGACAAAAGCCTACCCCATATCAGATACCTGTTTTAAAATCTCTCCTCTCCTTTGCTGATGTAGCTTGGGCATGTCTGTAGTACAATTATAGGGACACTCTTTGGGGTCAATATGTGCTGTTTCTAATCTTAGTATTTCATGCAAATTCTCTTCTCCTTCAGCARTTTACACCTTGTCCCACAGTACATCTGCCTGTACCATCATGCATGACCACCTGCTTTTGTTTCTTTGTTTAAGGGCTTTCATAAATGTCTCTTGGAAGCTCTGTAGCTTACCATGGTGATCCCACACGTGCTGTGCACAAACTGAGGTGCCTCACTTATTATCCAGAGTCTTTTGAAGAACCAGCTTGTGAAAGCAGGTGAGGTCCTTGGAGAGAAAACATGCTCTGCTGAATGTGAATTAAGTGTGGAAGAATGAGCTGTTGGAAGTGCCCACTCTGTCTGGTGATCTCATTGGAATCTGGACAATGGACATCTCTGAGGTGCTGGAAGGGCTGATGCAAATCTGAACTGATTCTGGTGCTTCTCCCTGCCCTTCAGTCCTCACAGTGTTCCTGGAAAGCCAATGGATGAACAGGACAATGATTTTAAAGAGTTGTGGGCAAATATTTTGAGTGGGGCAAAAAAAAAGGCTGGGGATGCTGAGGCAACAAAGAGGATTCAGAACAGGCCAAAGAGCACCACGACACGAAGCAAACTGAGAAGAGGCAAAGCTGCTGCTAAGAGCCAAACCCATCATCACTCACCAGCAGTGAAGGGGAAAAACTTCCTTCAAAATCTGGGCCCAAAGGAGCAAACGTTGGTGCATGARGAAGATGGTGATGCTGCAGCCTGTGGTGGTGAGACTGCACAGGGGGATGGAGCAAGGAGCCCTCTCCCTGCCAGCCAGCTGAGCTCAGGGACCTCTGAGTGTAGCCAGAGGTCTCTGACAGGTAAGTGACCTGGAACAGTTCAAACAGAAGGTAGGCAAGGACTGGAAGGACTCTGTAGCTCAGGGAAGGTTTTGAGAAATCCATCCAGAGGGGATGCAGCAGCCCTGTTGGAAGGCTTGCACCTTRCACAGGTTTAACCTGGGAGTGTGTTCTGTGCTGCAGGCAGATGTCCCTCAGTAAGGTGAAGCCTTGGCACAAAGTGATTTATTGGCCAGTGATTATTTACTGTTTTTTGCAGTGTCAGAGCTGAGAAAAGTACTCTCAGATCATCTAGAAGCAAGCTCAGAGTATATTGTGGTGCTTTTTCACTCAGTGCTTCATTGTGTGGTGACATCTGTCACTGGATGTTTTCAAGGGCGAAAACATGAATGAGTTAAGAAAGGTGTTGGATTAATTCATAAAGGATTAGTCCTTCAGTAGGTGTTAAACATGATGGCCAGAATGCAGTCACCAGTGATGGAGGTCCTTAAACTGCTACATTGGGTCAGTCAGGAATGGGACATTGTGTGGTGGCAATGCTGGGAGAGCAGGGCTGTGGGACTGCCTCCATGTCCCTGCTGGAGACCATGCCAGGCTTCCTTAATATTCCTGCCTATAAAAGGGATACAAATGTCTCCAAATGCCCCTGTAGGACAGAGCCCCAGTGTTGTTACTGTGGCTGCACAAATTGTTCACTTCTCCAGGAATGGCTGTTGCAGAGCTGAGCCWGGCCCAGGCTGCTGTCAGGGAAGGGCCTCCCAGCAGCTCTCAGTGTGTGTTTAAAACTGCCTGGTAAAAGTGGTATTTTCTCTCCCTCTAGTAAATCCTCCAAGTGGCTGTTCCCAGACTACCTTAGCCTTCCTTCCTGCTGCTCCTCCAGGATCCTGCTCCTCACCCACCCCCAAGGTGAGGGTGGCAGAGCTGGTGGTGGAGAGAATGCAGCAGTTCAAGAGGGTGGCACCCGAGCAGCTGAAGCACAGCACGGATGGGAGTGTGCCAAAGGCTGCAGCCAGCTGGGATTTCCCTGCCAGGAGCCAGGAGCAGGAGCCTCCTGAGGATGGTAAGTGTGGCTCTTGGCTCTGGTGTGTGCAGAATGAGTGCCTGGTGAGAATGATTGCCTCAGGAGCAGTCCTGGATCCCAGGGCTTTGTTCCTTGCTGGCCTAGTGGCTTGCTGTGCAAATCACTCCAGATCCCTGAGAAAACTTTGTTAAAGGATTATCCATACTTTTTTCCCAGTTCTTCTCTAAGGCTGAATTAACTTCATGTAAATTCTAGAGGAGTAATTGTCTTTCTGGAAAGAGGTTGAAATTCCAACAGGATCAGTGAACTTGGTCATCCTTCCCTTGGGACAGTGTCAGGCACCTCTTAGCCCCATCTTTGGTACATCTCCAAGCACTCTGTAAGGTGATATGTTCTGTGTTGATAAATGGAATTCACAGCAAATTTACTCTGGGTGGTTCTTTATAGATCAAGTCCCTGTTGGTTCTGTATGGACATGAAAATCTGCTGTGTTATTTGATGTATAAAATTCCATATTTTCCCCAGAAACTTCAGCCAAAGCTGTCCCTTCATTGTCTCTGACATGTGATGCACTATGAGTGAATTGTCACCTCTTGCTCCTGGGCTGGTTCAGTCTTGGAGTGTTGGAGAGGAGCAGGTTGTACCTTTCCTG